>VBVQ01004014.1:0-16352 GCA_011636635.1 Tetramorium simillimum
AAAAAAAAACGTTTTAAATATTGCAATTATAAATCTTCTCTGCGTGTATATTTTTATTATTAATTAGTTAATAGTTGAAAGCTAATATAATAAATGACATTACAGAAACTTCGATGAAATTTTTAAGTTTATTTCCAAGTTTAATTATTTTCTTAAACAATGGTTATTGCAAATTATACATAAAAAAATTTGAATTTTAAACATAAAGATATTTAATAATTTTAATGAAATAAGTTGATCTATCTTTACTGCTGATATCAATATATTATTCCATGTGATGTGACGTTATCGCGAACTGTAATTCCTTAATTTGTTGAGTAATGTTTTTCTGTGAAGATTGGAAATATCGTGATATATACTGGATTATTCATCAATAGAATATTGGCTCCAGAAATCTCGTGTAATTATCTACAATGGGCTACTAAATGTTGTATCGCATTCTACATGGTCATCGTGTGGAGTAGATCATCGTAAAGTAAGATATTGACATACTTATCAACTGGAATATAGATCTATTTTATATGTTCATAATTTTAAAATAAATAATAATTTAAATTAACAATAAACTGTGTGTATATGCATATATACTATATATACATACATATATATATACATATATATACATATATACATATATATAAATACATATTTGTTTATTATGAGTACATTACCGTGGTAAAACCTTCCAGAGAAGCGGCGAACAGACCACCAACAACAAAATAGTAATTTTTCGTATTTTTCTGCATTATAAAAAGTAGCAGTTTTTGTGTTTGTATCGAAACCATGTACCATTGCGTGGTATATCTAGGTGTTAAAATGATTAATAGATCTCAATTAATCATACGAAAGTTTGCATAAGTTTAATATAGATTCTATGTGATTTTGTTTGTGAACATTGGATGTTTAAAGATACAAGCAAGATATTTTAAAATTTATATTATTTTTATTAGGCTCAGTAGATTATCGCATTAGATATTAATTACATACGTTGTATTAAAAATATCGGCATTATGATCTGTGACTATCTGGCCGGCCAAGTTACCGATAAACATATAAACAAAATGGGCGATAACTAAGAAGCCACATGCTAGCATTCCGTTTATATCGTCCGTAAACATTATAAATTGCAAAAGCTGTAAAATATTTTATTTTTCGAAGAAATTGCAATTTTTATCATATATACATATACATATGTATTGTTCATACATATAGTTAATTCGATGTGTCTACTACATAATTATTTTACTACAGAAAAATGTTATTTTAAAAATTATTTATTTTATTTATTTGTTCGTATTGTTAAAATGATAAAACTAATGTAAATTAGTGATTTCTGTACTATACATATATTTCATATATGTATACTAAATCAAATTTTTTCGGAGATATTCGTTATAAGCAAATAAGATAGAACAGCCAAAATAAATATACCCACTTGAAACATGTTAACAGTTAAAGATGAGATACCTATACCAATTAATATAAAATAAAAATTCTCAAAACTGGATATCAAATATTCAGCAAATTCGAGCGCTCTGCGATGTATATCAACGGCGCTGATTATTCTTCTACGAATAATATAATTTTTTTCAGATTCAGATACTGCTGGTATATTATCATTTACATGTTTAAGACGATAACTGCAAAGTCGAATTATATTTTTATATAATTTATTTATCAATAAAGGATGCTGTATATTTTTTATGTATAAATTAATTGTAATTTTTAATCACTTTTTTATTCATTGTTATATGCAAAAAATCTATATAAATTTCTGGTACATATTCATCACAAAAGGTCACCCCTTTCGAAGACCAATAACCTTGATATAAACGCCGTTTAAATAAAAATTCGGCTAAATGAAATTTCTAATTATAGATCCGTTTCTTTACGAATTATTTATAAAATAGACATATCAATTGTTGATACAAATATAAAATTATGATATAACTATTTCTTAGGAAAAAACTGTTTCCTTTTTACGGAATTTTTCATACATTCATGTTTTACTCACCACAAAAATACGTGCATCATTCAATCTGATAACAGCTTCTTGTACTTACCTGAAAATAAAGAAAAATAATATATTATTAATAATAATTTAATAATTAATTATGGCTGATCAACACATATAGTGAAAGAAATTTTTCATCTTGAATAAGTCATTATTAAATTATTTCAGTTTTTCCTCGCAATTCTTACCTTGCTATCTTTAACATTGCGCAGATATGTAATATAAATCCCATAAGCATACAACCAGTAGAAACTACTGTAAAACCTCCAATATAAACGGCCGATAAATTATGTGTTAAAATAGGATAAAAGTATCGCTCCTGATCGACAAAATATTCAGCTACGAATGAGAAATGACGTTCACGAGATCCATTAAGCGGTATAATAATATCAAGAAGGTCCGGAAGAAATTGATACGAGACGAAAACGTTTATAAGAAATGTTAACAACACTAAAAAAAATATAATAAAAATATATAAATTATCCTTTTATTATAAGATAATTATATCTTCAAATTTTGCTTATTATATTAAAATTGCCTTTTATTCCAATATATATAAAATACGACAGCACATAAGTTCATTTATTATTCCATTTTCATTAAGCTACACATCTTTCAATACTTATAACATACAATGTCTAATTCTCATTTTAGTAATAAGATTTTAATAATTTCCATGCGAAAATAAAATGTTTGGAATCGAAATAATTGAATTGATTCGTTACCTATTAGTGTCATCACAAATTGCTTAGAAATACTGGCATATTTTTTTAATATATCGATTTCATCTGTAGCTTTTATTATCATCCATTCGTAACGAATCCGCTCGAATAAGATTTTTATCTATACTTTCGAATAATCTATGAATATATATGATAACATCGAAAACCGATAATGAATAAATAATGTTAAATATGATATGCGCGCGTATATTTAGCTTTCAGAATTGTACTTACTTCTTTATTATTTACAAGAAAAGAAATATATGTTAAGCAATATATCGAACAAGGAAATGCTTGCGAGAGAACTGTTAACATAATATTTAAATTGAATTCTGCCGTAATAAATGTTGCCAACTGTAAATGATAATTTAATTATAAAGATTCATGTATTTAATTTAAACAATAAATAATACCCTTTTGATAATTAATAACTTAACATAATTTTAAATAAAATCAATGTATTGCTTATTTAATATCAATATTTCGAAAAATTACAATTTATGCAAACTCTCATTACTTTAACATTACTTTCACTTGTTAAATATGAAGTGTACTATTATTTAATCTTCTTTAAAAAATGTATATTGTGTGTGTATGCATACAATAAATATTTTAAACATATAAAGCAATTATGTAAAAATTATTGGACTATAAAATTAAATCAGAGTGAATACAAGCAAACCTGAGCAATCAGAAAAGAAATGAGCACGCTAGGAAGGAACGTAATTTGAAAAATTCGAAATCTCCATTTTTGATAGGGCCACAATCCCATAATCATCAAAAACTTTCGATTAATATTATAGTATTGATCTACAAACGATATCATTTCTCCTCGAATGTTGAACAACATATGAACTAGATATGAAATGACTCTCTATTCCACTCACTTTATAGAATAATATATGATTAAATATCTAATGTTTTTCTCTCTTAAATTTCTTTAAGCCATAGAAACGAAAGAATAATTTCTTCAGAATATAAGTGACAGAGTATATAATTTTACATTCGCGCTCTTATCGCATCTAATGTTGCAAATATCAGTGGATCACCACAATTACCACATTATTTCTTCATCACATTATATCTTCAGAACAAAATTATCGAAATATTTTTTCTTTACACAGACATTGCACGTGTTTTTATCACATGTTTATATATTCTCTTTCTCGACGCAAGCGCAGACGAAGTTGCCGTTAAACTTTTAGGACTTATCGTCAGTACAGTTTCAATCGTTAACCGCTACACATCTCTGACTTTCGAAACTTCTAAGTGTAATATCTTTATTATCATTATAATTACGTTTGAGAATAACATATTATATGTAAAGATTGGTAGTAAAAGAAACTTTCAATGTAATATCATTTATTAGTATACAAAAGTAAATAAAGGACACAGTCTTTATAATTATTGTTACCAAAAAGTGCTACAAAAGTGCGAATTATATAGATAATTACACCTTCCATGAAAAATTACTGCTCAAAGTAGAATTTTTATATTTTTGTATAATTAAACGATATGTAAAGAAATGATTCTTCTGTCACAATTAAATTTTGATTAGAAATCGCGCCGATTAAAGTGACTTACATTTGATTCCTTACAAATTTTTCTAAAAATTTAAGAAGTATATTATTTTTCATCTTTTTAATTATTTTTTTATTTTAAAAATTTCGCGTAATACTTTACCTGCTCGGCCTATCATGCTTACAGTATTTAACAAAAAATTCGAGCAGTAATGACAAAAAGTTAAAGCATTTTATGATTTCCATGTAACAGCAATTTGTGTTTTGTGTTTTATTTCTTTTAGTGACACCTCAAAATGTTTATTTTTTTATTTTATCGTCTCTCAATTGCGTAGAGTAAATTACCATAAAGTAAGAAAAAGACGTACTTAATAGCTAAAAATATATATTTCTTAATTTATATCCATATATGTACTCAAATAAAAATTAACTTTATATCCGTTTAATATCAACGCTTATTACCGTAGCATAACCTTCTAATGAACTAACGTAAATACCGCCAAAGACAAGTTTAAAACTTTTTGCGCCATATTGTAATAGAAACAATATTAATTTCTGAATTCGGAGCGGTGCTACGTACCACATCGAGTTATACCTGTAAATTTATATAAAACTAGTATTAAATAATTATATGAAGGTAATATTTTTAATAATAATGGACAGAATTTTTAATTTAAGATAGAAGTTGAATATATTTTACGATTGGCCCCTATGAATAAGATACTCACTTATTAATAAGATTTCTCATATTTATCTTTCTACAATTCTAACATTATACAATCACGTTTAAATTAATCAGTACTTACGCTCCATGGAATATATTTTTACAGTGATCCGTAATCTCTTGTGCTGTATTATTTGCGAGAAACATATATACAAAGTGCATGATTAGTATTATTAAGAATATAATAATGTCATTTATATCACGAGTTGTTTGTAAGGTTTGAAATAACTGGAACATAATTAGATTTTTACTTCAAAAATAGCTCATTGCGTAGAAAAGCCATTTCTATATAAGCATCATATTTCTAACGAGTGAGTCAGCGAATTTTTTTCTTATTATTGAATAACTTTTTAATTATCTGATCTAGACCTATGAAATTTGATATGTAGATAAACGAGACTTCAAAAAAAGTTTGCTATAGGTCTCCAGATCATTCGATTAGGTATAATTTTATTATTTGATTAAGATTGTGTGTTATTCAATTAATAATCGATTCAATGCTTGCATTAAAATTTTCGAAAAGCAACTGAAGCAGCAAAGCTTAATCATCATCATTAACATGGTCATCATTATTATCATCATCATTACTCACAAAATTTTAAGAAAAAAGGAAAAACATAAAAACAAAAAATATACAAAAATAAACATCCAAAAATCTAAAAAAAAATTTTTTTAATCTTTATTACATGTTTCATGATCTTAAAGAGTGACTGGAAATCATAAAATAGCGATATTTACTTTTATCTTTTAAATAATTTGGAATGACTGAGACTTATAGCAGACATTTTCTTCAAGCCTTTTTCTCTACATGCCAAATTTTATAAGTCTAGGTCAAATCGTTAAAAAGTTATTTATGAAAAACAAATTTGCTGATTCACACACATTCACCCTGTATATACTACTTACTCGAAACATGTATAAGCTTATAGTAACTACGCCTAACATGACTAGAATAGTATACATTATTCCGAAAGTTGAAAAGAAGCTGTTTATAAACCTTTAAAATCGAAATAATTTTTTAAACAGATTAAGTATAGGTACTTTGTAAAAAAAAGACAAAACATATAATTTATTCAACATATACATATTTCTTAATTTTAATTAAACTTTAATTCAAATAAGTTTTAAATCTAATGTAATCTTGCAAGATAAAATGGATTTTATATAACATATTAGCTCACGTCTGATACAAACTTTAATGTTTTTTGTTGGATATTTACAGCCTGTAGTATCTTCATGTACATAATGTATTCTCTTTTTAATGGAGAAATTTGTTTTATGTTTTCTACATCCATTGCACGTTCAATTCGATAGCTGTAAAACTTTGGAAGATTATCCGATGACTAGGATAGCTGCCAGACTCATCACTTACCTAGCAATTTTTAGTAAACCACAAGCATGTACCATAAGTATTGCTGTGAATGTAGCGACAGCTACAACTGTTATGAACCCAGCATGTGCGAATGCAATAAAATGCACTAATATGACATATATATATTTTTGTTGATTAACGCAGTAATTGATTGGAATATATATATATTGCGAATAAGTATTGTTGTTAGATAAGTAGACGTTATTAATAATATAAAGGATTATTGGCGATGTCATATATATAATTTCAAAACCGCAGAGAAAAACTAAAATGCATGAAAAATAATTAAATGTTAATTTTATAAGATTTGCTGAAACATAAAATAAAAATAATAATATAAAGAGATAAATGTATATAAAACATTTATATGTTTATATGACTTAATATTTTTACCTTTGTAATAAATTTCTCTTTAAATAGATAATAGATAATTGTAAATAGGTCTTATTATAATCTCGTAATACAGAAAATTCATTCTATTTATAAAAAAATTTCTAGTAAAATAAGTATCTTCGAAAGTGAATAGTAATTTGTAGTTTTGCAAAATGTTATGCATGAAATATAACTGGCAGGACTTTTCTTACATATTGGAGCGACAGTATATGATCTTCCCAACTTGGTATATGATTCTATTATTTCACGTTCATGCTTGTCTTTTAATAAGTTCCAATCGGCTTGAACTTGTTCAAACAGCTGTTTTAACTGTTACCGAATATTTAAGAAAAACATATTTAATATAATTAAAGAATTTATAATATTTATTTTTATAATTTAAAGAATTTTAATATTTATCGTGTGAATTGTGGTCAAATTATTTATTCTTTATTTTATAACATCAATTTTCAATAATACAAATAAAATTAATAGACAGTTTATTATATTTATTTAAAAGGTCTTACTTATGAAAAAATTGTAAATTTGCTATTTCAAATTGATTTTATTCCTGAATAAATTATTAAAAGTGTTAATAGAAGATTAGACTTACAATTTCTGCTTTAATATAAAAGTAGTAATACTTTACTATGACTACAAAAGTAAGCAACACGAAAGACAAAACTTCGATGATGAGATCTGCGCTATATTCAAGTATGATGACTGGAGCTAACTGCAACATTACGGTTATGTAATATATGTTTAGAACTACGAAGTGTCATTCGTGATAAAAACTTTTGATTTAAATTCATGCCTTTATATACAAGAAGCAATGATTAATCGGGACATCGACAGAAGTTTAATCTAATAATTGAGAATTAAAAATAAAATCTTTAAATCCATACCTCAACACAAACTCCGCTCGCCAGGATACTAAAAACAAACAGTCTTTGTGTCGTCGCGAGTATCGAACTTTGATAGGGCCATAAACCAATTAGTAGAAGAAGGGTACGATTAATTTTGTAACGATGCTCTTCGACGGCGTGCATCTTGCACGAAGGTTAAAAACAGTTTGTAGATCTCAAACTCACGAGTTTCATTTCTTCTTTTATTTCATTTTTTTTTAATATTATGATATAAACGCGCGATCTAATTTTGCACTTAGAGAAAAATAAATTTACAAATATTTACGAGAAAGTAAAATGTAATATGTCGTTTTAAGCATTTGAAATACAGTGTAAAGCTACAAATTTTACTAATATTGTAATATTACGTAAGTAGAGATGATTGCAGGTATAGACGCATAAGCACATTATTTTTTTAGCGAAATATGCCAAGTGAAAATTATCAGTATAAGTAACGCAAGCGCAATAATCGCGAAAAGTGTACAGCTTTCATTGTTGGTCGAACCGCTGTATTTACATTTATTTCTCTTGTTGGAGACATTTCGAATCTTTCTAAGTATTATTAGTGCGCAGTATTAAAATAATCCATTGATGTAAAAGCAGTTTAATGTAATTATATAAAAGGTCGAGATGAGACCTGTCCTTTATTTCGCGACTCGGACTTGCTCATCGAATTAGGATTCGCGATCCTAAAAGGTTCAGAGACATGAGACAGTTGTGTAACAAATAACAATAATTTATTAAGACATTATAATGATGACTATGTATACAGATGTGGTAGACATGGTATGCATAACGAAATATTATTTTATTGTCGTGCGTATAATGAACGTGCAATACGATTGCAGCGGTAGTCTATTTCACGGGTGCGAGAACGTTCGCGGTACGTGAGCGCGGGTCGCGATTATGGATGCGGAAGCTGGACGCGTTCGGTTAAGTTTAAATCAACTGTACTTCTTTAATTTCAGCTTCATTTGTCTTATTTTTATTTGAATATTACAATATTGACATTGAAATAATCTGAAAATCATTTTTATTTGAAATCATTTTTATTTGATTGTATTACACTCTTTAATTTTTAAGAATGGCTCTATCTAAAAAATTGTATTTTATAAAATATATGAATTATTCTGAATAATCAGAAGTTTTTAAATTGCCAGAGTTGAAGTTGAAATAAAAATTATCAAACTTGTTCATAAATTATATGTCACCCTGTATTTAACATCTTCAATACATAATTTGCATAGTTTATTTTGGCCTACAATCTCTCTTAATATTATAATAAATTACTAATATACTAATTTACTAACATAATATAAATAATTAATTACTATTAATAATTAACTAATGGTATCATTAACAATGATTACATTATATATCTTTAAAGAGAGATTTTGTGATATATACGAGTACAATACGGATATGAAACAAAAAATATAAAAATTAAAATTCTTAATAAGAAAACTATACATAATCAACATCCTATACAGAAATACAATGCTTTTTATATTTTGTGCATCCGCAAAAAGATAAAAATTAATTTATTGAATGCATTATGTTTTTTTTTTCATTTTAACTGAACAGAATACATCACAGCGACGTAAGACAGTGCAGTATTAACAACCTAAAAAGTTACTTAATGTATACATCTTATTAGTAAAATTCTGTTGTTTTTCTCATTGTCAGTTCTTTTTACCTTAGCAAAATTTTCTATTTTTGCCATAAATATCGAACCAATCGTAAGACCAAAATCTTTACCAGTTCTTGCCATCAAAAACAAAATTAATTTTTGTGATGTGACAGGCATTAAATACCATGATGTATCATATCTAAAAAAAGAAGATTATTGACTTTTAAGATTTTAAGCTTAAAAAGCTTAAAAAATAATTTGTACAAAGATTTTACGCAAAAGAATTTGCTCTAATTGGAAAACAAATTTTATCGAAAGTGAATAAAGAGAATTCTACTTTTTAAAAATATATAATTTAAGCCACAAATAATTATGTCATACAATATAGAAATGAAAGGATTATAAGTCGTAAGAATTCTATTAAGTAATAACTATTTTATTAAGTAATAACCATAACTTTCTAGGATTTGAATATTTATAAAGTTTCTATTATTTAAGTATTCATTCTTTGATTTCCGTGAATTATGCAATCGTTAATTAAATAAAAGTAATTACTAATACTTACACTGATTTAAAAATTTCGTTATTGTAATCAGTAGCCGTCTGTCCAATATAATGTGCAAGAAATATATAAATCATATGACATATAATGACGACAAAAAATATAAACATATCCACCATGTTCTTTGACACTGTTACCGTATGAACAAACTGTTTCATTTTACAGAGAAATTATAATTTTTTTAAACTGAATGATATCGCTAAAGTAAATTTATAATTGATGCATAATTGTGTAAAATATAATTGACAAAGATAAAAACCATATTTACTATGAATAAATTGAGACTCAACGAAAGTGTTCCAAAGAGAGCAATGAAACAGAGTGGCACATTAAATGATGACAGTAAAATATTAGAAAACCTTCAAATACAGAAAAAAAATTAAATATGAAGAAATTCTATGTAAATTAATTATCGTATGACATAATAGATGATATTTGAGAAATTTTCATAAATTTATTCATGATAAAAATTTTTATTTAACTTAAACGACAATTAAGACGTTTAGAAGAAAAGAAAGAATTAAATATTCTTGAAATCCTTGTAAAAACTTCAACAAAGTATCTAAGTTTTTTTAAATTTAACAGAACCAAATTATTGAGAAGAATAGAGAGATCTTAAAAAAGAAGTAATAATTTTCATTTTATATACAGAAAAGAAATGAAGTACAACGTACTAACTCCATAGCTCTACGATGTGCAATTACAACATGGATAATCTTCTCGCAAATTACGCGTTCACAATTTGGCATATGTAACACATAATTATCGATGGAATGTTCCACTCGGTGACTGCAAATATTTCTAAATTTAATTTGTGATTAATATGTTTATGATCAATAGACATCAATCGTTACCTGGCGATTTTAAACATCCCAAGTGCATGATGTATAAATAATAATATTTGCGTTGACAGGGCTAATATCAATGATACATTTAACGAAATAATAAAAAATTCATGTAATACTATAGTATAGAAATAATTATCCTGAGAGATAAAATATTCCACTGGAATAAGAGATTTGCGTAACCGAGGTTCGTCTAGTGGCGAAATAAAGTCAAGAATAATCGGAAAAAATTGGACGATAATTCCAATGATTATAAGAAAACCGGAAAATTCTGTAAAGTATACAAACAGATTTTATAAACATACTATAATTATATATTATAATTTCACAACATGACCAATAATATAGAAAACTTATGTATTTCTTATGAATTTATGTTGTATACTAGGATATTATTGATCAAAGATAAAATGAATAAATATATATATGTATATACATAATATCATATACTTCAAATATTATTATTGATATTATTTTTATATTGTGAATAAATACAGAACGCGATTAATAAAACATTTTCTTACGGAACAAAAAGATAATATAATTTTGGCAGTCATGAGCACGTTTCTCCAGAATATCAATTTCTAATTTATTTTGCATTATCTTCCAATCCTCTTGAATATAATAATCTAAGATTTTAATCTGTAATGGAAACGGTCATTGGTTTCACTAATACCTGTTATAATTCCATAAATAAAAAATCTGTAATTGTTTCTTATACAAATAAATCTATAAGCAACTCACAGTTTTTGATTTAAAAATAAAAAAGCAATACTTCATTATTATTATTATACAAGGGAAAACGTAAGACATAGTTTTAATGAAGAAAACCATATTAGATTTCGTTGTAATAAAAACTGATAACTGAAATCAATAAATACAATTATTATGTTAATAATATAATAAAAGTATATTATGTTCTCACTGCATGATAAGATGCAGACAATTAAAAAATTACATTTTCATGTTACGTAAATTCTATTAGCTTCTTTGGCGCTTCAGAAAATTATTGAAATAAAATAAATAATTTTTTAAATATGACATGATTATAAATTATATTACGAAAATTGAGATATATTAAGAAAATTGTAGATATATAAACAATTACCTGCAAGATAATATATGTTACAGCTAAAGTAATGACCAGTAACTGCTGCAAAAATGCAAATCGCGATTGGTCATGAGGCCAAATACCCAGAACCTTTAAAAAGATTTTATTGATTGTATAATAATGTTCTTCCAATACATCCATGTTGATGTTGATCTAAAGACAAACTGCAAGTGAACAGCGAAT
Organism: Tetramorium simillimum; assembly: GCA_011636635.1. Classification (NCBI taxonomy): domain Eukaryota; kingdom Metazoa; phylum Arthropoda; class Insecta; order Hymenoptera; family Formicidae; genus Tetramorium; species Tetramorium simillimum. Next base: position 11,961 of record VBVQ01004014.1, read on the forward strand.
TATTGCAGTACATACTAAATAACAATGTGTTTGTTTACTATAGCATCATTTTTTTCTTTTAAAATATCTGAGAAACAAGACAAATGGTAAATTTATTTTTACTAAATAATTGATACTTGTCGTAATAAGCGCGCGCGCGCGCACACACACACACATATATTTGTATGTATATATATAAATATGGTGATATAAATTGAAATCATTTCGACAAAAAAGTTATAATTATATTATGTTTCCTATCTAAAAAGACTAGAGAAAAAAGTAAATTATTCAAATTGCGATAAGACTCTTCTGCGTCTCATTGTAAGATAATAATGCTTTATATTATCGCTTTCCATAATTCTAATACACATGCGCAGTGAAGCGTATGTTTCATAATGTACCAAACAGCGTATCAGTCTCTATTCAACCGTCAAACACGACACTGGTAAAATATATAGTCTAGCCATGAAACACAATGAACTATTCGAAATTTAAGAAATTTTAATATTGTGTTATCCATTTAATTATAAAAAAAAACAGATTATAAATCTTCTTCAACGTCGGTAAATTTGAATTTATATAACATAAATATAAGAAAAGCATAAAAAATACATTATTATTAGTTTGATTAATGAAATGATTAGCGAAAATGACATGTTATGTCTTATTAGTCAAATATACAAAATATCACACTTATGTTGTCCATCACAAATAGCTTTGTTACACACATACGCGCGCACGCGCGTGTGTGTATTGCAAAATCCTAGTTTAGAATCTTCTTGATTTTTCTTTAATTTTTTCTTGCTTTTGAGTTACACGACTTTTTAATTTTGAAATATTATCCTAAACTAATGCATATAAGTAGACTTGTCTCGATGAAATTTTTGTGAAAAAAAAGTAGATTGGAAGTAGATTTCCATTTTAGAAAAGTTTTGTAATGTTTTGTGAATTTCTCGAAAGTGGCGCCACTCGTAAATTAAATTAATATCGCTCATAAATATAAATTAATATTGCTATTTTATATTCCACTTAAGATCAAATAACTTTTATTCGAATATTTAAAAGGCATAGAAAAAAATATTTACATTAAAATAGTTTTCCTTATATAGGTCATTAAACTTAATTATATAATATATTCAGTAATGAGATTAGGTCAGCAATTCGCAATAAAATATTATAATTATCAATATCAACAAAGATATTATTAAAAAATTTTAATATACTCACGTTTAATTAGTAATTGTGTTATCATAAATAAATTAATTTTCATAATTTAATGTACAGATTAATTATTTTCTTCTATTAACATTGTTTTTACAAATAAAAGAATGAGAACTATAGCACACAGTACTCTAGTACACATTATAGTACAAGGAGACAAAACTTCCAGCTGCTTCAAACATAGAGACACGATAACAGCGCAAAGAATTTTTAATAATAACATATTACATAAAATGTAATAAAATATCTCACATTTAAATATTAATTTAATAATGATGCCTTTAATTAATAAGATTTTTATGTACTTCATATGATATGTTATATTTCTTTCACAGCAAAAATTACATTACATGTTTTTGTATTGATAGTAGTTCACATACAGTTTTGAATAATAAACTTCAAACGTAAGTAAATTAATATTATCAATAAAATAAATGTTGTTAATATAAAGTATAGTAAATAATTAAATAATATATATATGATTGTATCAGTATATCATTAGTGCATCCAATATCTTAAGAAATCTTGTGTTATGTATATGATTATCACGATTATGAAAATATATAAAAACTGAAATTCTTACTACAAGTATATGATATACATATTATAAAAAACACAATGCTTTTTTATGATTTCATGTGCATCCGCGGGAAGATAAAAATTGATGTATTGATGACGCGTTATTCATGTCTTTTCCATTTTCATTGGACAGAGTACATCACAGCGACATAAGACAGCGCAGAATTAACAAGCTAAAAAGTTACTTAATATATATAGCTTACTAGAAAAATTCTGTCTTTTTTTTCATTGTCAACTTTTCTTACCACAGCGAAATTTTCGATTTTTGCCACAAATATAAAGCCGATTGTGAAGAAGAAATCTTTACTAGTTCTTGCCATTAAGAATAAAATCAGTTTTTGTGAAGTAACAGGCATTAAATACCATGATGTACCACATCTAAAAGTAAGGGTAACAAAAAAGATATCACTCACTTAAAGATGTACAATTTAAATCGTAAATATAATTATTTCACATAATATAGAAATAAAAGAATTATAAGTCCTGATAAAAAGATTCTGTAATAAACAAAACTTTTATTTTCTAGGATTCGAATGTTTATAAAGCTCCTATTATTATTGAAAAACTTTTTTTTATTTTCGTATTGTGCAATTTATGCGAGCATCAATTAAATAAAAATAATTATTAATACTTACACAGCTCTAAAAATTTCATTACTATAATCAACAACCTTCTGTCCAACATAATTTGCAATAAACATGTAAATTAGATGACCCATAGTAGCACAAAAAGATAGAAATATATCCTCCATGTTCTTTGATACTGTTATCGCTTGAACAAACTGTTTGATTAGAAAATCATAATTTTTATAAGCTGGATGATAGCGCCAGAATAAAATTATTTTTGATGCATATTTGTGTAAATTATAAATCTTTATTAATAATTATAAACTAAAGATCATATTTACTCTGAATAAATTGACACTCAATGAAAATACTCCAAGGATAGCAATAATGCAATATGGTGCATTAAATGATGACAGAAAAATGTTAGAATACCTTTAAATAAAAAGAAAAAGTTAAATATGAAAGAATCTTATACAACGAAATTATCGTAAGTACAATATAATATTATAGATAATATTTGAAGAATTTTTATAAATTTATTTATGAAAAATATTTTTATTTATCTCTTAAACGGTAATTAGGACATTAAAAAAATTAAATATCCTTACAATTCTTGTAAAAACTTAACCTACGCATAATCTATTTAAATTTTTTTAATTTAAATTTTTATTTTCAGAAACGTCGGAACCAAATTATTGATGACAATAATAAAAATCTTGATAATTTAAAAAGAAGCAACAATAATAAATTTTACAGAAAAGAACTGAAATTTCCAACGTACTAACTCCATAGCTCTACGATGTATAATTACAACATGGATAATCTTCTCGCAAATTCCACGTTTACAATTTGGCATGTATAATACATGATTATCGATGGAATGTTTCATTCGGTGACTGCAAATATTCCTAAATTTAATTTAAGATTGACATATTCGTCATCAATATAAATCAATTGTTACCTGGTGATTTTAAACATCCCCAAAGTATGGTTTGCAAATAATAATAGTTGCATTGCTGTGGCTAACATCATTGATGTATATAATATAATAATAATTAATTCATGGAGTATTATAGTATAGGAATAATTATCCTGAGAGATAAAATATTCCACTGTAATAAGAGATTTGCATGATCGAGGTTCGTCCAAAGGCCAAACAAAGTCAAGAATAATCGGAAAAAATTGAACAACAATTATAGCTATTATTAAAAAACCCACAGCTCCTATAATACATGCAAACAAATTGTAAAAATATACTATAATTAAATATTTTAATTTCACAACACCAGAAATATATAAAAAAGTTATTGTGCATTTTTACAGCTATTATTAAAAAACCCACAGCTCCTATAATACATGCAAACAAATTGTAAAAATATACTATAATTAAATATTTTAATTTCACAACACCAGAAATATATAAAAAAGTTATTGTGCATTTTTTATGGATTTATATTTATTTGTATACGTGAATTTTATAAATTAAAGATAGAATAATAGTAAATACATTTTAAATATTAATATTGATAATATTATTTTTATGACGCATTATGAATAAATACAGAACGGAATACAGAATTAAACGATATTTTCTTACGAAATAATACGATAATATAATTTCGGCAATCACGTGCATGTTTCTCCATTATATTAATTTCTAATTCATTTTGCATTATTTTCCGGTCCTCTTGAATATAATAATATAAGACTTTTATCTATAATAAAAATATTCGTTAGTTTCACTAATGTGTTAGATATAATTTCACAAATAAAATTTGTTATCGTTGCTTGTAAATAAATCTAAGAGCAACTCACACTTTTTGATTTCAAAATAAAAACGCAATATTTCATAGTAATTATTATAGAAGGAAAACCGAGAGACATAGTTTTAATGAAAAGAGTCATATTATATTTCGTTGTAATAAAAACTGACAACTGAAAACAATAAATACAATTATTGTAATATAAATTGATAATGTAATAAATATAATAAATACATTGATAATATATATATATATATATATATATATATAAAGTATAAAAG
>VBVQ01004015.1:0-16348 GCA_011636635.1 Tetramorium simillimum
CCCCCCATCGGCCCTGATATTTTTTCAGCTTCAGGAAGCCATCCGCGTTCTCTCGAGGAGCCCTCCTGTCTTTCTGCGGTCTTCCAAGGGCCTATACAAATTTGAACCGGCCATTTTCGAGTGTTTGCCCCCTCTCACTTCGAATCCGGATCACATCCGAGCGGATTTGTTTCAAAAGACGTCTATTGTAAGGTATAATAGCTACGTTTGGATCCTCGACTGTTGTGCCCATAATAATATTGTTATAAATTCGTAATTACGCGCACAGTCAAGCGGATCTGAATCATTGACGTAAAGAGGATGTCCAAATCATAGATATCTGTCTACGTCTGTACGCTAGCAGTCAAAAATGCCTTTGTATGTGTACGAAAAAAGCCAGATTCAGGACCAGTAATAACTAAGCGCATCAAGCTATTCGTGTATCATGACTGTTGGTCTAAACGGAATTGTTTCGAAATTGTGTTCACGCACGTCTTTGACAGCTTATAAATGTATAATGTATACTGTTTTGCGAAACTGAACTTAAAGCTGTCAGACACGTGCGTGGACACAATTTCAAAACAATTCCTTTCAGACCGAGTCATTTTGCTTTGAAATTGTGTCCACGTTTTTGACAGCTTTAGAGGTTCAGTTGTGGTTTGAAGAAAGTGATTCTGAATTAATACTAATTAAGCTAGCAAAGTCAGCCGACATAATTCCGATCGAAAACATGTAGTACATCTTAGTTTAAATGTTTTCAATTGGATTCAAGTCAAACGATTTTACTGAGTATAGAAGCACATATCTTGAATTTAGAAATTCATCATCCAGTCGCTGCATTCTACATCTCTCATTTTCGACCGAAAAAAAAAAAACAGTTTCTCGTTCAACCATATTACTGCATTCTATTATTCGATTTATTTTAATGTTCTCGTGCAAATTATATTCTTTAATTCCGATAATTTTCTGTAAATGTAATTTTGTCCGCTGGTGGTTAATAACAAGTTAATAATAAGTCCAGTTATGTAGTTAATAATAAATTCAGTTTATGATAAGTGAGTTTATGTTTTGCGAACTGCATTTAAAGCTGTCAAAGACGTGTGTGGACACAATTTCGAAACAATTCCTTTTAGACAGCAGTCATGATACACGAATAGCTTGATGCGATGCGCCTAGTTATTACTGGCCCTGAATGCGGCTTATTTCATATAGGAAGGTACTTTTGACGGCTAATGTACATACTACATACGTATTGTGTGAATATATGTTTGCATATATTCTCATACATAAATGTATCTAGATGTTCAGTTGGATTGCCGCGTGCGTGTCAAGAATGCAAAGTTCACGTATTCGCATGGCGGTTACATCAAAATTGTAAACGCGTGGTATTTCACATCGACAGTAATATCTCCATTATACTGGCAACAGCACATTTTAAACTCTCCACAGTCTGATACATGGTGAATTAACTGAATTCGTGAAGACGCACGCAGAGATGTGAATCCTCGCTGCGATTCCTTAACAAAACTTTTATAACCGCGTAACATTATAATTGAAAAATTATGTCGTAAGATCGTTTTAATCCAACTTCGCTAAGACATGGAGGAACCAAAATCTCAAATCGAGGAGGAGCCGGAGGAGGAGACCATCGAAATTTTGAAGGAGATTAAATCGGAACCGACCGAATCCGAAGTCGCGACGATCGAGAGCGAGGAACAAATATCTACCGATTACCAGAGCACCAGGTACGAAAGCGGGACGGATGAAGGCAGTAGGACGAAGGAACCTTTGGTGGACGAGGGGGCTGATAAAGTGAATTCGTAAGGGACACGCGAGACTCTTTCTTCTCCAATCGCGAAAACGTTACCTTACACCTAGATAGATAGACTGATGAATTTGCATGAAGCATCGCGTAGATCGGCGAAGTCGCAATCGATTCCGGAGAGGAAAAGTGAGCGGAAGACAGCAACGTTCGACATCGCGAGACTACTTAACGCGGAAGCCGTCAATACGGCATTTCCGCTTCACGAGTACTTTCCGCTCGGCGGTTTCCAGCTCGAGCGCCGGGCTAGGACGACGGCCGTTGGACTAGATCGACGCAGGAGACCGCGAATCTGGAGAAGCATGAGAACGAGACAGCCGACTGGAAAGGGAACGCTGGCAGTTACGATCACGCGCTCAAATTACTTTGCATTTAATTTAACTCACATTTTTAATTTCTGATGATGTTTCATATCCTTCACTGTAAACTCCTATGGGTTGCCACTGCTCCTACTCAATATTCGATTAATTTGACTAAAACAATGAGATAAAATTAGCGACATATTGAGTAAGCTGAATATACTGTTGATTTATTTAATTTAATGTTAGTCTTCCAAAATTTTACCTTCCTTTTATTCAAAATTAATGAAATATATCGAGTAGGAGCAATGGCGACCTGTGGAATAGTTAAAAATGACTCAAATTGAGTGTAATTTGACCCTACGAGTTTAACAGTGTTATAGAATTGAAATCTCAGTAAAGTTGTGTGTAATGCGTAAAAATCGTGTGTCTTTCACTTTGTTTATCTCGAAGATACTCTTCGCGGATGCGTCATATTCCTTGCACTATTGATATAAATTAATATGAATTTGCGATATTCTCGGCAGATGAAGATGTTTCAAAAAGCAGCAAGGATGTTGAGAGATAGAAACGAAAGATTGTGGCCGACTTCTATGCGAGACGTGGTGATCGAGCTGGAGACACGACAGACAAAGGGACTACGAGATGATTTTCCCGATCTGCCGGACATCGACGAGAAGAGAATCGATTTTGCTACTCGCAAGGAACTGGGCCACGCACATGTGCCGGTGTGGATTCCGGAATCGGAGCAAAAGTTCGTGGATCGCGCGGTTGGCGATCACAGCGGTTTGGTGGACGGTGATTATGTCATGGTGGAGCTACCGTCCCGCCGTGTCTACGCGTATGTGGTTCTTCACGGGCTAAAGGGTATGCATCTACTAGAGATTACCACGCTGCGAGAGCGCACGAAGACTTGGAAGTTCTGCTTCTACCAAGCGATCGTGGCACTGTTAGCGAAAACTCAGTTCAGGTATCGATGTGTATCGTAGCAAAATAATTGAACGGTACACATGGAATATTTAGTTTCGACAGTTTTTATCCTTTCGCTTAGCTTATTTTAAAGAATTAAATTATTCAGACTCTTTCTCCGATTAATCCCGAGATTTGCTTCTTTCATTTGAGATTTGTTTGGAAAGAAAACTCTCGTAAAGGTAAAGGGATACGCGTGTGGAATTTCCGCGCGTGGTGACTGTAACGTCTCGCCTGGGAAGAATGAGAATTCGAGCGTGCTGTACTTTTACGACAGTTAGGATCCAGTTAGAATCGTCATATTTCTTTAGAAACAATAAAAAAATGATGTTGTCTTTATATGATATAAAAAGGTACAAATACTTATCGAGCGCCAATATCGATTACATCTACGACCATGCCTGGATGCTTTTCACCCACATCGGCGCTATCAACGTGCTGCCGAAGCACCGTCTGGACGACGTCGTCGTGTTCAATTATAAATTCAGCGTCGAGATAGAGTTGATCGACAAACTGGAAGATATCCCCGTGTACTTCATCGATATGGATGTTAAGGAGAAGGGCCTGAGAAAGAATATTACGTTAGACAGACAAGATCCTCTAAAGACGAAAATAAGATTCGGTAGGGAGACGACGGCGGATTTCGGACACGTGTCCTTGCATGAGAAAGTGGAGATGCTCGAGGACTACCTCGGCGAATTTATCACGAAGTATCTCCACGGTATAGTGCGTACGTCCAGATTCTCGTTAGCGTTCTGGCAGGACGGTCCTTTTTGGTACATCTACAACCCCTATCGGTGCGACCGGGACGGCTTCTGGGACTACTTCGGCCGCGCCTGCATCGTGAAGTTCTGCTCCGCGGACGCGTTACGGAGACACCTGATGATACTCCTGTTGAGAGGCTCCGCCTACGAGGAGTTCCGCTCGCGATTCGATGATATGGCCGAGATCTATTTCGGTGAGAAATATTACCTCGACGTTGAGTTCTTCCACGTGACTTTCCACGACTGTCAGCTGGACAATCCAAAGTTGCTGCAATGCGGAGTGCCCAAGCAGCCGCGACGTGACGACGACGACGACCGTCTGTCGGATTCGCTCGAGCCCGAGGACGGCGGGGACGAGACCGATCGAAAAGAAGACGAAGACGGCGATTCGAGGAAGCCGAGGGAGAGGACTGCGTGGCTGAGGCGTTGCCGGGTGACCTGGGGCAAGTACGCGCCCGCGGGGAAACCGGACTCGGCCGAGGTCACCGCCGTCGCTAAAGCGAGATGGCATCAGTACTACGTGGAGGAACCCAACCGGCTGTTCTCTCTGTGGGGCGAGATACACCCGACTGACGGCATGTTCGACGAGGCGAACCGCGGCATGCAGGTGTACGCCTGTTACGTGGTGTGCGCCGGCATGACCAGGATCATGGCGCCGGAATACTGGACCCCGAAGACCCTCGACGCGATCGTCGTGTGCGGGGATCGTTATTACGCGCGCAGCAAGCGCCAGCTGGAATCCGTCAGCGAGCACGTCGGCCCGCATCGCTCGTTCAAGTATCTCTGCGGCCGCTTCGAGATCGGCGAGATTCTGTTCGAGGCGCGGATGCTGCCGGCCGTACGCGGCCGACTGTACGCCAGGTCGAGCGAGTGCCTGTGGAGAACGTTGGAGCGGGTGTTCTCGGGCCATCACTTCGCCGTACTGACGTGCGAGAGCGCCTGTCTTGGCCTCTTCAAGTTCTGCGGGGCGTACTACGTGTGCGACGCGAACTCGTACGGCCCGCCGCTCTTCCGATGCGGCCACGGCGTCGCGTATCTGCTGAGAGCCACGTCCTTCCGCAAATTCGTGACGGTGCTGGCGTTGATCGTCGGCTCGTCCGAGCGCAGCCCGTTCAGCCTGAATCCCATCGAGATCCTCAGGATCGTCGAAATGGACGCTGCGCTCAAATCCCGTGCGAAGACGCGCGAGAGAAAAAGTCGTTCCGGGAAGCCGCGGAGAAAACGCCGGGAACATTGCCGAGATTTGCGTTCGACGGGCAAAAGAGGAGAATGAAAAATGGAAAATCCGAACGTAATACAAACGCATGTAACAATCAAAGATGATAATCGCGGATTTTTAAAAACTATTTCAAATAAAATTTATAATTGAGCATTATTCATATCAGAGAGCAATTATTCTGGTACAATTGAGTCCCCCTCCCCCTCTCCAGGCTCACTTATCCTGTATCCGGAAAAACTGCTGAGCGGAAAGTTCCGAATGCGACCGTTTCGAAATTCCTAAACGATCGATGGGCTTTAATATTTATGCGTGGTGGAATATCGAAGCTCCGTGTAAATGTTTATATAAACGAGAATGTATTTTCCACAACAGCGAAGCGATTTCAATAAGAAAATATTGTTGTAAAACCGAGTTGCGCTTCAGCAATAAAAATAAGCGATAGTAGAGAAAGAGTGTCGTGGGATTTAAATTTCTCGCGATCTAAATGGACACCTCGCTGCGCTTATATGTAAATCGGAGAATCTCCAATAAAGGTATCGCATTGAGGAGAATCAATACGGATTAGACTGAAGGTCTGTGGAAATTAATCGCGAAAAATTCGCGATCGATGAAGTAAATTAAATTTAACTCGATTTAATTTCACTTGTAATTAAATTGCGAATCAAGAAACTAGCGTGCATTTAAGTCAAAGTAACGGCAAAGGAACTAGGATGGAAGACGGACGAAATTAATTTTATAAATTAATTTGGTATAATCAATTTTACTCTCAAAGAGATAATTAGAGTTGAAAGGAGATTCACGTCCGTTAATATCGCAATCTCCGAATATTTGACTAGAATATGTACATGCAATATATATACTCTACATATAAATCATGAAGCTACGAAAAAGATTCGTTTTCTCTAATGCATAAAATGAAGAATGCACCTTTCACGGATGCGTCACGCAACGCGCAAGGGGACCAGACACACCGCACCTCGTTCTTCGATGCAATAATTTATTTCGGTATTGTACACATTCATCGTTAGTCATATTTACAATGGTATTTACAGCGCAGTCACGTATGTACATGCCCATACACGTTGCCGATAAGAGCGCGAAAGCACCGGGCCGTCTTCCATCGTCCTCGATTTACGGATGAGCGAGACTCGTCGCGTCCCGTCGTCATCACGGCCGCACTACGCTACCTCGAGGTCGGAGCTGTCCGTGTCCTGCTCGAGCTTCTGCTGGTGCTGTTGCTGCTGTTGCTGCTGTCTGCTCAGGCCCAGACGATCGCCTATCATCACCGTCGCTGCGGTGCCGCCGTCGTCGGAGCGCTGACGCTGCTCCAGCTGCAGCTTCCGGATGCGGTCCTGCTCTTCTCGCTTCTGCTTCCGCCACTTGGCCCGACGATTCTTGAACCACACCTGAAATGAGCACAATTCAACGTGACGTTCAGAGGGACTCGTGTAAAATAACCGTTACTATCTTTAAATTAGCAAAGATGCAAGGAAAATTAAATATAAAAAAGAAACTCATGATATTGTTTAAAATTCGATTATAATTTGAGCAAGAATATTGTAGAAAATAGAGAGGAAGATCTCAAATTATTTGAAAGCAACATTACCAAATGAAGAATTAAAGAGATTTATTTTGCCCACGAATGAAAGTGTTAGATCGGTGTAAAAGGTTCCTTTTTCCATCAAGCTTTGCATTAAAAGTTAAAAACTAGAATTCTTGGAAAAGAGAATTGAAAAATTTTCCTGTAAATAAAAAAGAATATATTGAAGCCCGTGGCAGTAAATTTGCTTTTGTTTTTTCCGGAAAATTTATTTTCAACTTTATTTGATAAATATAACAAACTTTTTGCACCAATCTAATGAAACGGATCATTAATGGGCGAGATTAACCATGAATAAAGCTATTGCCTATTTTTATAATCACAGAACAAATTACAACAGATATATCGATATCTATAAATGAATTGTAAATATATAGTTACATTTTTTTCCAAAATGAAAACGCGGTGTCACCGATTGTTAATTGTCACGCAATTAAATAAATTGAAGCGATTGTTTGCCGAAAACCAACAGTCTTTGAACGATGTAAATATAATTGGAAAATATATAATGCTATATTGTGATTATATACGGGACACATTAATATGCGTGCTGCGTGATATCACTTAACGTAAAGAAAAGACACCGTGAGAGACATCAAACGAATTCCCGTTGTACTCGCGGGACACGTATTTATCCCTCACGCCTGTCTGAATCAATCCGAATGAAAACCGACAATCAATATTCGGGGGCCCCTGCTCGCTCGTTCGTTTTGCTGCATTAGCTATTGTAATAGTTTAACCCTCGTTTCACTTTGAAGAGTTCTCCTCAACTCGAGGACGGTAGATCCCGTTAACTCGAGATGCGAAATGAAATCGTCTGTCACGATCGCGCGACACGTTTCACGCCCTGTTAACGGAAATTTTAATGACAGCATCGTCACTAATTGATCAATCGGTGTTGCACGGTGATTTTCTTTTCCTCCCGTCCACTCCACAAAGTGTGGAAGCACCGATAATTTCCGAGATGTTGTTTTTTCCTGTGTCCCGCGTCGGATCCTCGGATCCAGCGCGCCGAGTCGACGCGATCTTGGAGGCACACAAAACAGTGCCTTAGGTTTCTCACCCTAGGCACTCCTCTACCTTTCCCCTCCCCGCGGGCCGACCTGTTTCTAGCTCTTTCTTTGTCCTCTCCCGTGCTCCCTCCATCGGGCGCACCAAGAGTCGCTATTCTACTAATTCTGTGCAAACACCGTGGACTCTCACTCCGAGAGGCGGCCCCGGGTACCAGACACGCAGGTATATGTTGTTCCCGTCTTTAAACAACTCTCGAGACTCGGGAGACCTTTCTTTGGCAAAGCCGACGCGACGCGGGTGGTCCCACGCGAGTGTCAATGATTCTCGGAGTCCGCGATTGCTCAACGGAATTTCGTCGGATGCCAGACGAATTTTATGCAACTTGTTCGCGACATTGTCCTCGCGATCTCGTGTTTTCGAGATCACGTCAAGAATGTATCGGAGGTACAATCTTAGTTAAAAGTGCATGAAATTTGAAAAACTTGAATACCTATGCCTTACGCATAGTAAATCTAGATGTAAGGAACTGGAACTATAATTGCAGCCTTATTTTTACTCCTAGAAAGATATTTTTCATATTACAAATGTTTTTTCCAACATTATTTGTGGCACTGATAGCATATTTTTATCAGTTTATAATTTATTTCTTTAAAACAATGTAATGAAGATAATTGAAACTTGATAGTTAAATCTACCCGTATACTAAATGTACAAGAAAATTGAAAACATTGGTACTATTTCTTCAATATTTTTATCCTTCAAAACTGTCTCCTTCCATAAGAATACGTGTAAAATCAGTAAATATTAAAATCGTTATTACTCAGTAACTATTTAGTGGATTCGTTTAAAGTTTTTTTTGCAGCACATCAGGAATGCTAAAAGAACAATCTCCCAAATTTTTATCGACTTGGTACTATTTCGGAGATAAATCTGATACATCCTTAAATGTCAATTGAAAAAATTTCGATCAAATTCAATTACAACTTTACTTTTAAACTAATAACTAATAAAACATGTATGAGACTTATGTCTATTAATTGGGCACAATTTATTCGGGCATTGAAAATCGACTCCAACACTTTTAATATTTTAATACGCGAAATCGCTAATGACGATTTGCAGAATCGTAACGAATGCGTTGCAGTGTGTAACGAAACGGTGTGAAAGGATGCTGCTTTCAGCCGCGCGAATGCTGTGTAAAAATCACAGAAATCACAATATATCGCTCGCCGCCAGATTGAGAAGCTAGATCGTTAATTACTGGAAAAATAACGCTCGATCGGCGACACAATGAGGTTATTGAAAGGTAAATTTATACGAAATTAACGGCGGCGCGGAAAACGCGCGCGCGTTACTCCCTCGCTCTCGCTCGCTTGTCTGCAGAGAGCACACCACTTTAGAGATTATAAATTGCATGACGCGTGTACGCGCTGTCCGGCGCGCGTGTGCGTGCGTGCGTGCGAACGTGAGCGCGCGCGCGCGCGCGAGCGTATGTATAATTGAAGTAAACACATTATCGCTAAAGCTTTTAATCTAGCATGCAACTTGTTAGCTCAAGTCGACCGAGGCTCCGATAAATACCCACCGCGGTAAATTTTAATGACCGCGTTAAAATATTATGGGCTTTTATGCATTAGGACGACAAACACAGGCCGTTCCATCCCACTCAGGAACGACGGCGGCGGCGGCGGCGGTAACGGCGCATAGTTTGCCGACATTACATTACAAATTGTGCGTGCGGACCCGGGCCATCCGGACGGTCAATGTTTGTCGATCCGAAATCCAATATTCCGTTCACGGCTCGAGAAAGTAATTTGTCATCGGCAGAGGCGGCTTAGGCCCGCCGCCGCCGCCGCCGCCGCCGCGCGGCGTAACTCCGCCGTGGCTCGCTCGAAACGGTAGCCGGGCCTCTCGTTTTTCGAAAGCGACCGCGGACCAACGGGAGCCGCCGCAATTGTCAACACAACGCTCTTTTCCAACGCTATTTTCCTCCTTCGTCGTCGTACTACTGTTCCGTTAAACGGCGGCGTTTCGCAACGCGATTGAGCCCGCGGACCTTCCGGATCGACGCGACGAAGGACTGTCCGCGGCTGTGATTTTAACGACTAGACCCTGACTCTCGTTTCGATTCGAGTGTATTTTAATTATTAAGATGATTAACGGTGAATACCAATGAATCGCGACGGCCTTATTATTAGCGTCGCGTAATCGATTCTTCGTCGAGGAACTCGTCATTGAGATGAAGAATTCAAACGGGAGTTCTCCTCCGGTATAACAGAATGTAAAAGTCGACTGACCTCGATCCTTTCCTCCTTGAGGTCGACCTGGAGGGCCAGCTGTTCTCGCAGGAGCACGTCAGGATAGTGCGTCTTGTCAAAGGTCGCCTCCAGCTGCTCCAGCTGCTCCTCCGTGAAGATGGTTCGATGGCGACGTTTCCTCTTGGCCATCGGGCCGATTCCCGGATTGTTGGGATTTATCTGGTAGGGATGGCCGGTGTGATAGAAGGCCGGCTGTCCGTGAAGAGAAACCCCGGCGGCGGCCATCGCCGCCACGTATCCACCGGGATACAGTCCTGGGTACGCCGCGGCTGAAATCCGAAAACGACCAGAGGCGGCGATGAGGCTCGAGCTCCGCTGTTTTAGAAAAAAAAACTACGCGAGCCCCTCGCCGCGTCCCGGCGCGGATCGCGCGCGCCTCCGCCGGAATGACAATAAAGATTATCCGCGCGGCTGCAAGCGCCATTTGAACTCTGCGCGGCGCATTAAAGATTCAAACGGCCATTCTCGCGGCTGCCGCGATTATAATATTTAGGGGAGCCCGGGATTGTGCGACGAGCGATAATTGTAACAATCGCGGTAATTCGGCCACTAAATCGACGCGATTGACAAAAGGATTACCATCCTTTGCGGCCCGCAAGGCCGATCCTAATAACCCGCGACCGGCATTTCCAAACGTTCCGCCGGCATGGAGAATTAACCGGGACGGCGGAGGCCGAGGAACGGCTCTGTGTGTCGCCGTTGTCGGATACCACGCGATACTACGAATTTCGCGGACCCCATTCACGCTCCTCGGGATAAAGAGGTCGCCCGCCCCGGCGCCCCCGTCCCGGGGGACGTTTTACTTTAAAATCTCGAAGAAAGCTGCTTAAACGCGACGTTGCGTATGAAAATGCGGGGACGGTAAAAATTTCTGCTTTTACCCGCAGCGTGGGTTTCCCCTCTCCCCCTCCCCCCCTTCCTCTCGCCTCATTCTCTCGCGTTTGCATGCTTCCTTTTCACCGTTCTCTCCGTCTTCTAGCGGAGGATTGCGGAAGGAGCTAGATCGTTCATGCATGATCGAAACGGATTGCGGATTTCATCTCGCGTATCCCCAATGCGAGAGAGCGCAAGTTTCCTTGAGGGAAAAATACCTAAAGCCCCCTGCGGGCATGAAAGAAATTTTTGGCGTGTTTCGCACCCGGCTCTCTTAGGATTTCGCGCGGGGTCTTACATTTTTACATTGTAAAAGTGTTAAACGCCTCTCTGTTGGACGAAATACGTTTACCGGTCCATGGAGAATTGACGAAACGCAAACGAATTAGATTCTTTACTTTGTGGAGGCGAATAAGATAAGAAGCGTAGTCCGCGCTTCACAAGAAATCGTGGACAAAAAAGAAACACGTCGACTAAAGTTCCATGACTTTCATAATTATTTATTTATTATGATAAGTGCTGGTCTACAGCTTTGCTTTAAGAAAATATTTTAGCTCTAAGCCGTAAACAGTAACCAATCACAGTCGATTATTCTGCTCACATTCGATTGTGACTGGTCACAGCTTACAGCTTAGAGCTAAAATATTTTCTTAAAGCAACGTTGTAGACCAGCACTAATAAGTTTAAAGCTAAAGATACTAAAGTATCAGACTACGGATTGGGATTGAGATTAGATTGGAATTTGACCAATCGGAACAATGTTCACAGAATTATTTTAGCTTTATTCTAATTGGTCAAATTCTAATCTAATCCCAATCCCAATTCGTAGTCTGATACGGGGTTTTAATGACATACTGATTTAAAATAACTACGAAACGCGATCGTGTAGGATCCGTTAATGACAATAAAACCTAATGCACGAATATTCATAAAACGACAATCTCACTATGGCGCGCGCTTCAAAATTCTATGCGTGAATTGATGAGGAAGTATATTTGAAAAAAAATATAATCCACATAAATCGGACAAAACGAACGAAATTTCACGCGTCACGGACGCGAAATAGAGTCGAATAATTGCTCTGATACGCGCTTTAACGCTTTACAACTCGCTAAATTTTTTTCCCTCGCTTTTAGAGTTAATAAATAAATTTTTTTCAATTTCATATAGAGCTTCCGTGTCGGGAGAATGAGCAATTTATTTACGGAATGTAAAAGAACGAGATTGGGCTTTACCGCCGGGTTTCTCGATTTTCCATAAACGCTTGCGAAATTGATGGCCGGCATTCTGAACATTATCGACATTCTCATCCGTATTGCGAAAAAGATTGCAAAGAACGCGATATTGCCTCGATATCGCTTGATAAAACTGTAATGTAATCGAATAAATGCAATTAACATTTCCAGCGGCACGCATAAATTAATCGTTCGACCTCGCGTAATTGTTCAATACGAGCGATCCTGAACGCTTCATTTGCCCGAGCGTGTTATTTCTATCGATGCAGCTCGGGAACTCCATTTACCGCCGACTTGTCACACGTTGGAGTTTAATGCGATCCAACAATACGAGTTTAATTTCGTTAACGATTATGCGTGTATCGCGACAACAGCGTGGTCCATTTAAGATTACAAAAACGGTGAAAGAGGATGCGCTTACAGGGTCCCAGAGAGCTCAACGGAGTAACGTTAATTATAATTTCATGCATAGGAGAACCCGAATGACAGAAGTTGGAGACTCAAAGTCGAGAAAGGCGTCCGTAGGAGAAGTCTAAAGGATTAAGGGCGTCTTTTGAGCGGCGCGCGGGCCCTTTGACAGACAAACTTCGGAGAGAAGAGAGAGAGAGAGAGAGAGAGAGAGAGAGCGATTCCGGGGGCGGCACGTTACCCACCGAGAAAATCCGCCGAGGTGAACGCCAAGTGGTGCAGCTGCTGCTGCAGCGGATGCATCGCCGCGGCGGTGCGGCCGGCGGCCGACTCGATCGTCTCCGGCGTCTGGATCACGGATGCGGCGACGGTGGTGGTGCTCGTGGGCGCGACGACGTTGCCGATCGGCCTCGGCGCCAGGATGCTGTCGATGGTGAAGAGCGAGGTGGGGGACGACATGGTGGAGGCCGAGGTGCCGGTGGCGGGTCGCGTGGGGACGACCGGTTCGCGGGCGCCGTGGCGGTGCCGCGGCATCGTCTCCTCCGTGCCGATCGGACTCCTGGCGAACGCGCGCTCGTGCCCATCGGCGCCCGCCTCGTTCTGACTGTTGCGCCTGGCCGCGATCGCCGATATGTGATTCTGCGCGTCCGGCGAGTAGCTGTACAGGTAGCTGTGGCCGTAGCCGGATATCCCGGGACCGTCCGAGTGCAGCGGACTCGACGGCTCCGTCATGGGCGAGCGTGATCTCGGCGAGTCGCTCGCATAGGTGCTCTCTACCATGTTACGTAACGCGGGGTACGAACTCGCGGCTATACAAGCGGTACCGGCGCCGCTCGGCGGCAGCGGGATGCGCGTCGGCCGAGCCCCCAGGGCTCGAGAGGACGCCAAGGATGCGGCGGCCCGTTCGGTCCCCGTCCACCGGCGACGTTACGTTCTCGCGCGCATCCCGTGAAAGAGGAAGATTGCCCGACTGTGCGACGATTGCGAATTTTCTTCCTTTCTCTCTCTCTCTCTCTCTCTCTCTCTCTCTCTCTCTTTCTTTCGCTCCTCTTACAGCCGGCCGGGTTAAGATTCGCGCGATCCTGGCTTCCGTCCTCACCGGACGATCGGCTCACCGGCGTCGAGTCATCGAGAGACGGGAGACAGGCGCGAATCTCTCCGATCTTCGCCGCGGGAGATCCGCGGCACCGGTCTACCCTCCCGTCGCTACGCCGCTACGCCGACCGCACTTTATCCACTTGGGACGCTGAGGCGTCGCAGGGCGCCTAGCGTCGTGCGTCGCGGACACGGACTGACATCTTCCCGATAAAGGACTATACGTGGACTAGCCACAACGGTGGGCCGCCGCGATGCCGCGTGGACGGCGGTGCGCGCTACCTTTCCTACCCTACCCGTGCCTCGCGCACAACCAACAAAGCCACCCCCGTGGGCCCCCGTGAGCCGCGCCAGCCGCGTCGGTGGCGGACAGAGGGACACCCTCGGGTGCCGCGTCGGGTTGGCGTGCGTTGTCCGCGATCGGGGCGTGGCCCTATCTGGCTCCGTCCACTTTTCCACCACCCGGCCGCGCTCTCTCACTCTCTCTCTCTCTCTCTCTTTCTCTCGCCGCGCGCGAGCTTCCTCGGCACCCTCTTCCCCGCGCGTTACGAAATGCGGGCGCGCGGGAGGGCGCGAGAGAGGGCGAAGTGGAGGGCCGACGACGACGACGACGACGACGACGACGATGACGAGGAGGATGACGACGACAACGACAACGACGACGACGACGACGACGACGGTTCTCTCGCGCGGAGGGTGCGATCGCGTCGCGACCCTCAGCGGTGGGGGGCAGCGCACCCCTTTCGGATGCCGCGCCGCGCGGCAACAGACACACGCGAGGCAACGCGCGCCTGTGTCGGCGGAGGGTGGTCGCGAAATAACCCTCTCGCGGGGAGAGAAAGAGAGCGGGAATGGGGGGAAAGCATCGCGGAAGCGAACGACATATTTGTCGATGCATATTACGAAGGTTACCGAACCCTCTCGCCCCCTCGTTGCCGTCGCTCGAGCGCGCGATCGAATCGAACAGCTTATTTTTGCAAACCGTCTTAAATCCGTACTTTTCGAAAATGGAGACGGGGCGTTGGAAGGCGTTCCAACGGCTTCAACACGTAATCTCCATTTATTAAAAAAAAAAAGAGTATTTCGAAAGGAACTTTTCACAACTGATTCGATTTTAGATATTTGCCTGCATTTGTTTTGTGTTATTTATTAATTATTTATTATTTATTTATGAGATAGCATATCGCGAAGCAAAGGAGATTATTTAAAGCTGACTTTATTTTCAAAGTAGAAATGATAAGTTTATAAGTCCAGTTTTTAATTCTAATAATAACAAAGTATTTCATTATTTGTTAGACACTTTATAAGACATTCTTATTAATTTACAGCCAATGCAATCAATAAAATCATTGAGAAAAGTCTTTGCAAATGATTTCAAATTTTTCATGTTGTCTTTGCAACGTTCAATGGTGCAACACATCAAACTAAATTTTATTAAAGTAAAGAAAGAACTGGCAGCCTTATCCGATAAATGTAAAAGATTTTGTAATCTTTTTGTCAGAGTTGGGAATTTCAGTAAAATTGAAGCAAGTCTATCGCCATGGGCTTCAATGTATTCTCATTTTTTCATTTAGAGAGAAATTTTTCAATCCTCTTTTTAAAAAAACTTTGGTTTTGTTTCATTTGATACAAAGCTTGATCATTTGCACCAATCTCTGTTATCTATTTTTGTATCCCTTTAGTTACCCTAAATCTCTGTTATCCATTTTTGTATCCCTAAATTTAATTCGCAAATAGTCCCGTGCTTTTTGATAACTGGCAAATGGCACGTCCGGTATTACTGGTAAATCGTCTTCAAATTTACCGGGGAACATATCACCAAACACTGTTAAACTCGTAGTGTCATATTATACTCAATTTGAGTCATTTTTAACTATTCCATGCATAGGTCGCCACTGCTCAATATTCATTAATTTTTACTAAGGAAGGTAAATTTTTGACTAACATGGAAGTTAAATTAAATAAATTAACAACATCGTGAGTAAGGCTTAGAGTCGCTAATTTTATCTCATTGTTTTAATCAAATTAACCGAATATTGAGTAGGAGCAGTGGCGATCCATAGGAGTTTACAGTGAAGATGTACCCTTGCACTACTAATTTCGTCGATTAATTTGATTATAACAAAATGCTTCTCTGTCGGCTAACATCGCCTCAATGTGTACCAATGTTCGATCTTCCTTACTCGCAGCTTGCGTTGGAAAATCAATAATCTGGTAATCTTAGGTATGAGCTAAGATTAGAAAATTTGCGATCATATAATCTTAAATAATCGAATCGATTTGTCGACGTTATGGGATCAAATAGCGAGCGCAAATGCCCCAATCCGAACACGATGAACCCCACGCGGAAACTCAGGCGTCGGTAGATCTGGATTATGGCGGTTGCGCGCGACCAGAGAGGGAAAGAGAGAGAGAGAGAGAGAGAGAGACAGATGGGAGAAGGAGAGAGAGCCATACCTACCTATCTAGCGAATCCGCGCGGATCTGTTCAATTATTCAAATCCCGGCCAATGCATCCGTATTAATAACATAAAACCGTTGTAATGTGCATTGACTGTCATCTCCCCCCCCCTCCCCGTCTTCGTAACGAGAGCCCGAGGGGATCGCGCGGCATCGTGATACACGAAGAATCGAGCGTGAAAAACGTTCCCTCTCTACCTTTCTTTCTCCCTCGTGGGGCGCGTACATACACCCCGTGCATTGTAGGTACCCCGCGCGCGCGCGGGGTACCTACAATGCACGGGGTGTATGTA
>VBVQ01004016.1:4330-16343 GCA_011636635.1 Tetramorium simillimum
AAGTTTGATTATTGATATTTTTTTCATAATACTATATATTTTATTAAAACTTTTATATTCGTGTTCATTTGTGTCGTAGAAAACAAGAAAAATGTATATTCGATCAAAATTAAAAATTTTATTTTTTTCATTTTTGGCCCGCTAATTTTGATTTTCGACCACTGTGCGCCGCCCGCGAAGGCGAGCCTCCGATCCATGTAGAGATATCTCGCGCGAGGTGGCTTCGCGCATTTAATTGACGCCGCTCGATGCTCGTCGACTAAGGGACGGACCTCACGAAAATACAATATACGATGTAGTTGAGTGTAACGAGTTTTCCACACGAGCGACGATTGTTGGAGGACGATTGTCAGCTTGTTCCATTGTTGGCCATCATGTTTCGCATCTATGAAGGAAAAAGATTAAATCCAGCATCGAGATTGAACATTTGCAAACAATGTTTAGGATTTCGATGTTAATACTTTCGGATTTCCATTATTTCGGGCTGTTTCCGAAATAATCCATCCAGAAATATCTTATTTGCTTATCCGCGAAGCGATTACATCGCGTCACGGGGGACCACTCACGACGCGTAATCGCGATGCCGTTTTTAAAAACCGTCGCACCCGGCCCGACGCATCGCTCGTGCCGGCGTATCTGGAACTGTCAATCGCGGTAATTCAGAGCCGGCCCGTGATCTACGTGACGGCAGAGCGCAGACGAGAGATCTACGATGATCGAGCCGGCGATTAGAGATTTCGAGGTGCATCCAATCGTTGCATCCGCTGATTGCGAGACTCGTATGCAGATTCCGGCGCGGATACTGCGAGGAGTACGGCGCTCGTAGGGGACCTGGATCGGCCGGCGTACGGCAAGGCAAGGGATATGAGGCAAGAATTAATAGGAATTTAACGAGATTCAAAACGACGAACGATTATTATAATGATGCTCCAGCAAACTTATAAATTATTAATTACGCATCGTAATTTTTCAGTTCTATTTTTATATAAAAACACATAATGCCTAAGCTATGTAGGCATCGTCGATTAATAATTTAGAAATTAATAATCGACACGGACAGCGTAATGCGGCGTGTAAATGAGAGTCTCTCAAAAAATTTACGTAAAGGAAACTGATTGGAGAAAATATCACTTGTTCCCGTCCGGCGTGGCGTCCCGAAAACACGCTCTCACGGGGTATGATTTACGGGAATGATTTACGGGAGGAAAGAGATGCCACTCCGAGATTGAAGAGGCTTGTCTAGCTGCGAAAAATATTTTCAATTTAACGTATGAGAGACGGAGATGCGCGCGCGTTTCCTCACCCGCCGCGCAATTTCGTACCATTATCCACGGTATATTCCTTGCGAAGCGCATCAACGACGAATTGATTTAATCGTTCCGACCACGGGTATACACGTTGAATATGGAAAATACCTTAGGAATAAATTAATTTCAAGGTTCGCCTCCTCCCGAGCGGCTCGTTCGGTCAGCACCGCGTCCCGCCGTATATTTTACATCTCTATTAATGCATATATATATATATGTGTGCGTAGAAGGATTCGCGTGAAGGATCGACGGCCTGATACACAGTCTCGTCCGACACGTGTATTAGCATTCGTTAATCCGCATAGGCGTTTCTTCTTCTTTTTCGGGCGCCGCGCCCGCGTCCGCGGAACGTAGGCGAGCGCCCTGGACGTAACGGACGTCGGACACACGCCGGGCTAATGCGATGTCGTAATTCTCGTTTTTATACCCGCGGCACGTCCCGCCGTAAGACGCGAGCATTTATCTTATTTAAATCGCACGCTTTTGTGTATCCGCGAGGATACGTGCCGTAGCGAGAGAGGATCGTGTCGCTCGTTTTGGATTAGCGGCGCGCGGGCTCCGTTCCCCGGGAGATTGCTCGCCCGGCGCTATTTCTCAGCCGGAATTGCGAAAATCCACCTTCGGGGATATTCCTGGACAAAGTATCGCGACTCACGGGGCGATTGCGGCGGAGAATGCGGCGCGTAAATTTTTACACGGGATCTTTGTCGCGATTCTCTTCGCGGAATTCGATCGATTTCGTCCGAAAAGGAATAAGGAATATGTATTACAAAGATAAGATATATGTATGCCATGTATATATATATGTGTAATCTTATATATAATTATGTAAGAACATCTGGAGAATCACAGAAATTTGCGTCGTCAATTGTGTCAATGTCTCTCGCTATTTCGCCAGATTCGATCGTTATTGCGTCACTTACACAGCGCGGCTCATCATTAAATATTGCTTAGTGTTTATTCATATAATTGCGAACTAGCTGGCCGAGCTCATTTGCGATACACCGACATATTCAAATCAGCGAGCGATCTGATACGTTTTAACGAGCGGAATGAGCCGTGATGTGTTTAAATGCTCGACAGTCAGATAAATTTCAGCCGAGGGGAAAAAAGCGTGACCGAGTTAACGTTCAAGCACGTTTATTTTATCGGTAGAAGCAGCGTTTAATGTAAACGTACTGCTATTGCAGTGGCTTTGTATACACAGTACGCGCGCTACGTGGTTCCTTAATTAATGCAGGTGCTAATTGACTGCACTAATTCGGCACCGGGACAACGCTCTCGCCAAAGGAAATTTGCTAAATCATTTAATTGCGCAAGAATTACAAAACTGGCACTAAAAATATGAAACCCAAAATTCGTAACATGCACTATTTCAACATATTTAATTTCCAACAGTTATAAATTTCGACAGTTTCAATTCGTTGGATTTATCGGCTTAAATATTTGACTCGATACTATTTGAGTACAACTATTGCAAAGTGAACAAGAGAAACATATTCTGAATAAGCAATTCGCTTCTTCCTCTCTCACATTTCACAGATTTTAAATTCTCCAAAATAAATATTTTATACTTTACATCCTATGTTGTATTTTTATGTCAACAGTGGAAGATATAATTTCACGTATAAAAAGTTTTTGTTTGTACTAACGATTATAAAATCGCAGGATCGTCGAGATTTCAGTCTGAACAATGTGTGTGTGTGTGTGTGTGTGAGTGTGTGAGTGTGTGTGTGTGTGTGTGTGTGTGTGTGTGTGTGTGTGTGTGTGTGTGTGTGTGTGTGTGCGCGTACGTTACTACAACGTTTTTATAGATTGTCCTCCTCGGGATGCTGGGCGATGTACTCCAACGCTCTCAGGATGCTTTCGGGCACCGGAGGCGCGACTGGCAAATGCTCGCCATTAGGATGAAAACCGTCTTCATCGGCAGTGTAGCTCAGGCTGACGGGATTGCCGTCTGGGTCGGAGTAGCTGAAGGCTCCCTGCACGTGGATAGCTTGCTCGTCTTTGGAGATCTGGAGGAGCTGGCTGCCCTGCTCCTGCGCCCTGATGCCATTTCCGGTCTCGTAACTGTAACTGTATGAACCGTCCGCATTCGGTCCGTCCGATCGCGATGCCACGATGGGAATAATGTGATTTTGCGAAAGAAACGGAGGTGCGGCGTACGCAGCCACTGCGAGCGCGCAGAAAAGGATGGCCGTCTGGAAGAAAATAAATTATTGTTTACGATTAGGAGGAAAAGAGTACTGAGAGACAAATGTAGTTACTTTTGGCCTCAACCACAATTTTATAATATTTCTAACGATAATTATGGTTAATATAATGATGCACATAATTAATCATATTTAATGTTATAAATATTATAAAATTATGGTTGAGGCCAAAAGTAATTATAATATCTTTCTCTCAATAAAATATTGTAAAAGAGTGGAATTTTGTAACACGGATTATGTAACATTTCTTAATTAAAATATCCCCGAATTCAAGTATTATTATTATTATAACGTTATATAATAATATCGTCGTTACAATCGATATTTGATATGAATTCTTGATAGTTAATTTGTACTACTAATTAATAGTAGTTAATTAACCACAGATAATAGTTAATTAAGGATGGATCTATAAACAGCATTTAGTATCTCTTTGATGAAAAATTGTACGATAAAAAATGTAAGAAAACGAGGCGTGAATTAGTAATTAATTTTGTTATTAATTTTGCTGAGACTTACCAAAGCGTTCATGATGCTGGGCGCGACTGTGTGTCCCGTTGTAATATCGAAATTGAGGAGACGGCTTTTATATAGCATTGCCGAAACCTAGCTGGATGCGAGGACCTCCCTCTTATTGATAGATTTCTGGCCAACACGTTGACACATAATATATACATTGCGACATTTTCGATGAAATTGATAGTGGGACGCGAGACAAGATGACCACAAAATTGGTAATATAACCAACTGGTATTCGTGACATTCATGTTTATTCGAACATCTGTCGAATTTTATGCGAAAGTCAAATGTAATTTGGAAACATCGGAGACCACAAGAATCTTTTCTCCTCCAGTCTTCGAGGTATCCTTCCATCTAGATGACCGATTACGCGGGAGATTTTTCAATTGTTGTAATAATTAATAATGAATTTGTGATTAATAAAAATTCTTAATATTTCACTTTGTGTTTGCGAAAGCAAATTCGTGTGTATCCTTACCGAGTCCGCCTTCGGGGATCACAAAGTAAGCACGTGTGGCATGCGCTTACCTAAGGCTGTCAAAACCCAAGATCAGTTTAGCCAAAATAGCTTTGTTGATAAGCTAAATAACCCGTTTTCGAAAATTAATTAAGGATTATTTTAAAAAGGCCGGATAAATTGCTGAGAAAATTCACGCGACAAGGCTCGAGCTCCGACACTCCTGCACGTTTGAAAGGTGAGTAAACTTCGTTGCTTGAACATCACTCTGTAAAATATTGAAGATGACAAGGTAAATCTTGTGAGGCAAACATACCAGCCACAAAGGATTATCCTTTGTGTGGGGGCCGGGAGACAGATAAAATTTCCCTTCGCTAAGTCGATCATAAATTTTTCTCTTAACGGAGGAGCGCGGGACAACCTAATACGACGTCAGTTTTCGCCGCATTCCATTGACCTGGTAATCTCGTTGTGTGAATTTTCGTTACTTCGCGGCACCGTCCGTAAATTCAGCCAACGTGTAACAAATCCATGGACCCTTGACGGGCGTAACGTAAGCCGAATACGTAAGTTCATTTATCATTTATCATGACCGTGCGACAGGATGATTGCGCTACTGCATCTTGGCTATTTTCTTGGATAAATGAAGATTATATAATAGTATTTTCCGAATCATTTTTCAGAAAATATTAAAAAGCTATTGAAAATATTTTATCACTCCACAAAAAAGAAACATTTATTGACTTTATTCCAATAGTACATATGACAAAAAATATTTTCATTTTTTTTCTCTTTGTTGTATATTTTATTTTATA
This sequence comes from Tetramorium simillimum, assembly GCA_011636635.1. Lineage (NCBI taxonomy): Eukaryota > Metazoa > Arthropoda > Insecta > Hymenoptera > Formicidae > Tetramorium > Tetramorium simillimum. The sequence goes on from VBVQ01004016.1 coordinate 9,642, forward strand.
TTCTATTTTGTATTTGAATCAAAATTCTAGTATTTATATTTTATTTATTGCATTTTGTTTAGTAAAACATGATATTTCTGTTTTATAAAAAAAAACTCTTTGTAATCTAGTTCAATGTAATTAAATATAGTATACGATCTATATATATATTTCAAGGGATTATTTACAATTACAGAAAAACGAATTGCGCGTGACTCGCTTCGTCAGATAAGTCTCTTTCTTTTCAAAGATTACAAATCTCTAATATGTATCTACGATGTAGCGCGTTGTTGATTTCTCGGGAAAAAAAAGAGGTCATAAGTCGAAGGACTCGTGTCGGCACAAGACACATCCTCTCGTACAGTAGCATCCGGATCCCTTCTCCCGAGGTATAAATAGATATGTATATGCGAAAACGAAAGTCTTTGATGAAATCGAGTCACACGAACGCGCAGGCGAGATGATCGGGAAGACACGAATTCGGTAATGGAGGTCAATGCCTGCTCCTCGACGATGCACCCTGGGATGCAATTACCTGTCATGTTGGTAATCCATCGTCGTTATCATAAAGAAACGCTAAATCGTCCAATTATAAAAAACATGACGTGCATTTTATTTTACCTTATTTTGTATTTAAATGAAAAGTCTAATTATATTCTAGCTGGCGATACAAATATATTTGCTAAATAATATAATATTTCGAATTGTCGAATACTCGAGAGACTTTATTTCTAAACTTAAATAGACAACATCATTTATCGTAACGTTTTCGTGACGCCCACGTTAAGTTGTCTTGCAAACTACGTTTTAATCGCTAAATTTTTGCCAAAGTGGAATCTATTTAAAATAAACCGAGGAAATAAGTAATTCTATCTATTTTTGTATCCTTGTTTAATTTATATTTAATTTATAAGAATTTCAAGGTTCTTAATTCCTTATGAATCAGGGATTGTTGACAAGATTGTACATTAGCCGGATGTCTCTTTGGAAAAATCTGAATGAATTGATTGAACAGTTCGAGAATCGAAGTCCATCATCAACATTCTTCGCTGAAAAATTCCTGCATGATATTTTAGTTCAAGAGCGAAAAAATATACGAATTTTATGAATCGAATTATACGGTTTCTACGAATCGAATTTTATGGCATCTAACATAAGTATGCAAAATTTTTATAGCTTCTTCGCGACGCTGTTTTATCACGCACAATTAGACATGTTAGCGCATTTTAATGCCAGATTATTCAAATCGTGTTTTCAAAAGAACGTAAAAACAAATCTATCCTGTTTTGTTAAAATATTTCTGATACTTGAGCTAATCCTGATTTAGCAAGAATTTGCGCATTAATTATGTTCGATCCTTATCATCATTATTTTAGCTTCACGAGAACCGCAATCGAAACGTCAGTTTGAGTCCTCTAGCTGATTTCTTGCAGGATTTCTTGCCAATTTCTACCGATAAAGCAGAATTGGGACTTAATAATCTTCTGAGGAGGGCCTTACATTTCAAATGAAAGATGGTTATAGAGAAACATAATTATAGAAAAAAACGAATAAAATCGAATAAATTACATGTGAATAAAATCTACAAGTTTCCTTTCTCTTTGGAAATTGAGTATTAACGATGCTAATAGTAATCATAATTGTCATTGCTGACGCCGACTGGATGTTAACGATCATAAGAAGTTAGAGAGTGAGTGAAAGGTACCATAGATCGCGCCACAAATAAAAGATGCAATTTTAATATATAAAATTTGAAATAATAAAGTTCACATATAGGTATAATAAATTCATATATTTTTGGAAATATTGTAAAAAGCCGCAGAATAAAACGGAAATTACAATCTGTGTATAACACAACGAATTAAAAAATATTTAAGCTACTTGAAACAAAACGAAATAAATAAACAATTAATGCGCTGATTTCTTAATAGCTAATCAATTTTCACTCTTTTTTTTAGAATTTAAGGACCTATTAGGAATAGTATTAGTCAAATAATTTAACTCTTTAAGTTAGGAAAATCGGACTAAATCCGTTTCGATTTAACAATAGATTTTTTGTTTCTTTCTTTTCTCATTAAATTACGAAGATTCTCTCGACCATTGTCTTATGTTCAGCGATACAACATACATAGGATTTGAAAAACTATTAGAACAGTATTGAGTAATTCTACTCTTAAATTAGTAAAAAAATTGAGCTCTATCTGTTTCAATTTAAGAGCAGATCTTTCTTCTTCTTTCTTCACCCAACATTTGCTCGTTCATCATCTTGCATTTAGAGATACAATGTGCAGTTTCATAGAACTTAAGAAATTATTAGAACAGAATTAAGTAATTAAGTAATTCTATTCATTGAGTTAGTTAAAAATAAAGCTTTATCTATTTTTGATTTAAGAACGATTTAAATAAGATTTAAGATCTTTCTTCTTCTTTCTTCGTCAAATCTTTTCTTATTAAAATTCTCTCTTATTGTCTCGCGTTCAACGATGCGACGTGATTGCGATGTGATTTCATAAGAGAAGATACGCAGGCGCCAGATCAAAATTATGTTGGGATATTTGGATAACGAACTTCTCTCGTGTCGCGACGAGCTGACCCGCGGCGCCGCGCGAAACAAGACCGCGTATTTCGCGTATATCGATACTTTCGCGGGGATATCATTTTTCACCGCAATTTCATCGCGCGCCGGCCGAATACATACGCCGGGCATGTCTATCCGCGAAGTATCAAGTGATGAATTGTCACGGGGGTCCGGCGCGTCCGCGGCTCTTTAATCACCCGACTGCGTAACAGTCCGTTGAAGCAACTCAAGTGGAGTTTGGCTCATCTGCCCGTCGTGAAAGTAAAAATGCCGTGCCGTAGTATTTGGGTTAGCGGGAATGGCCTCTCCACGGTACGAAATAATGGCGTGTCTTACTCCATTACCGGGGCGAGCGGGCGAAACGGGACCTCCGAGCGGGACGGCCGGCCACGATTAATTGGCCGTATCTCTCTTTTTGCGATAACGCGAAGTAACGACGAAAGTAACGAGTATTGATTATTATTATTAACATATTCCGTGCGTCCAAGGTTACTTCAAAGATATAATTATTATTAATCGTTATTACATCATACACCGCAATATATGAATATGTTAACAATGTATGATATACATATATTGAAATATGTTATAATTATGTTAATTTTCACAAGATTGCAAATGTCGTTTTTGCGATTTATTCGGGAATGACCGATCCGTAAATTTCGATCTGTCGCGATCTCGCGGTTACCAACGAACATGATCGAGCGATCTTAGCCACCGCGAAGGACGTGGCTGTCGTTTCTTCGACGATCTTGAAATTCAGCGAACAATCAATGCCGTAGCATATTAAGGTAGCTGCGCATCTCGTCGTTCATTTGCGTCACAAATCCGCGCCGGGCCGCCGGGACGATTGCGAATGCGGTGGATTAATTTAACGAGCGTGCGTATCCGCGTGCGTCTTGAAATTCAGCAAGGAGAGAACTAACGAGGAGGCAAACGCGCGTTACTGGCGCGCAATTAATTTGGAAATTAGAGGCTCATGTATACGCACGTTTAATTCCATTGCGAAACACACCGCGGGAGGAGGCGGGGGAGACGGAGGTGATGATGCGGAGGATCTATCGAGATTCTATTATGACGCGATGACGTCTAACATCGGCGGATACTGACCTTCGGTCATTCGGCGGGATTGGTGGCTTTCGTGCGTCTCGAACTTAGGTGAAAATCAAAAGCGATCGCAATTGTTACGCAGCCGAGTCTCCCGGCGATATTTCCGGAGGCAAATATCCATTAACGACCTCGACGTTAAATAACGGTGATTAGAAGTATTAAGGAGGTTTTGGCGCTAACATTGTTACATTGAAAATATCGTAGAACTTTTATAGACTGTTTGACATTTGTTATCTGAACGTGGTTAAAACCTGAAGTCAATACTCCAACTGGTTCACGAGTTATTACGTCTAATTTTACATGTGTGCTTACGGAAAAACCATTATCATGGAATAACCATGGAATAACCATTATGAAGCATTATCTCTTTATATATAATAAAATAATAAAGAAGCAACATTGCCAATATTCTGAAACTTTATTTGTAAGTAAATCAAACATTGAAAAACGTTTCTAAAAAAAGTTTAAATCGATTCACTATCTCATTACCGAGTTATTGATAAAAATACAATGCAAAGTTTCGAGAAAGGGTTATAGTGTATATGTCAACTGCCGAAACGTGGCAAATATCATATATTTATGGTGCCAAATATCATATTATTCCTTTGAGGCACAGTGGTAGCCCAGGTTACCACCTTTTTCTTCTTTTTTTCTTTCTCTCTTTGGAAACAATTTTTCACACTTTGGTCTTATTTTTAGTTCCTTAGGTATCGTAGTCTTAAAAAAATGCAGAAATGATAATGGGAAACGCTATTATGAGGGTCGTTATAAATAAATAGATAAATCTTTAAATTCTTTCCGATACAAAAATTCATGCCTCAAAGGGTTAAATGACATTGTTTAAGACATTTACATGACATAAGCACGTTTAATGCATAATTTCAATTCTTAAAGGCATAGAATTTTATCAATTTCATACTGAAGTAACTTTTGGCTAGGATTGTATAGCCAGAACATCCTTAAGTGAATGATAGTACAATGCTACCTTATTTCGATGTTATACGTGGTTTCGCCGAGGGTTGTCCTTCGATTCGAAGGACTCTCTCCGCTTTTCTAATGCCTTTCGCACGCTCCTCGCAAAAATGAAGGTGACACCCTTTTCCTTTTCGAACACTGAGACGGGGCGTGTTCTATCATATACTTAATCTCCGCGATGCCCGCTTGATAATAATGACACCGTTCAATAACTTCTCAGGAGAACACGCGTGTTCACACGTGTCCGAAGGTCGCGCGGTAACCCGCGGGCGATGTTTCTCAAAACCGAAAGTTACCGTCACTAAATAATATTATTAATTTTACGATACCATCGGCGTGCACCGGCTGTAAATCTCTCGAGACGAGCGTGTTAATGTGTGTGTCCACAGATAATTCACAGCCGCGGTCCTTCCTAAATAATTTCTCTCAAACAATTACACCGCGAATGCCCGCTGAACACGTTCTGCGCGCACTCGCGCGTTCCGCCGTTATTTTACTTTACCTTCCATTTCCCTTTATCTCCCGTTTTTTCATCTTCAGATTGTGTATCTTCCGTTGATTTACTTTCTCGCACATTTGCGTAACGCGTAAGCTTAATTTATTACAGGAATATTTTCTCTTTTTCTCTCTTTTCTTGTATGTACAATAATATAATTTGCGCAATAATAATTTTTTAAATATACAAAATACTTTCATTATGTTAATATACATATTTTTTGCATGTTAAGTAACCTTTAATAATTCATTGCAATTATAATATATAATAGTGACACAAATGTAATTTAAAATAAACCAGGAAATTCAATAGAAGCTGTATAGATATAGAAACTATAAATTATTAATTTCTGGAAAAAAATACATTTTGAATATAACGGCGAATATATTTTTTTGTACTGCTAGATTATATAATACTTCAAGCGAAATAAAATATATGCATTTAACACAGAGATACATGTCATTTGTATTCAATATAATTTAATTTGTATTCAATATAATATAATTTGTATTGAATAAATTGCCACTTCCCGCTACATCGGCTAACTTATTTTGTGGGCCACTCGGCCATGAATTCAATCAGCAGAATAATGCTGCTCGGTACAAGCAATCTGTAAATTATAGTGACCAAACGACTTTGTGCCGTTACGAATAGTAGCAATGACGGTTTGACAAACCTAATGATCATTCTTTCACTCGCCGAGAGCATAGGTTAATATATACCTACTTACGCGAGAAAATTAGTGGCACTTACGTGTTTATGACGACGAATACGATTCGTGAGGCACTCGCTGTACTTTCGGAATTCCTGGCCTAACAGATACGAGATATTCGTTAACTAATATTCGAGAGAAATGTCGCGAATGTTATATGAAAATAGCTTCAGTAGCCAAATTTAAATACGATGATTTATATTGCAATTGATATTACCGCGCTGTTTTTATATATCATGAATATGTGAATTTCTCAATAGAGTTGTCTTTTAGCACAGATGTATTAGTCTTTTTTATATTTCAGTGATGTGTTCATCATCGCCAGTTGCATCTTTTTGGACGAAAAAAGACTCTGTCATGACTTCATCTGTTTTTAGAAGCGGTTATAACATTTTCTTCTTTTCATTTTTAGGAATCTCATCTATAATTAAGGAATAGATTTTTTTTTAACTTGAATTATTATATATATCCAAAAATGTCAGAATTGTTATATTTTAACGATACACAAGAGATTGTTTAAAAAAGTTTATAGCATTATATAAAACTTCTATTTCAAATAAACATGTAAATTTTCTGCATAATTATAGAATAGAATATAGATTTAGTATAGATAATAGTATAGAAATACCTGCCATAAATATTGTATTTTTCTTTAAATTCTAGCAAAATTCTATTTTGACACTGTACTTTTATTGTAAAAATAAGTTCTAAATGATTCATTTTAAAACAATTTAATATATTTCAAAATTAGAAATTAAATTATGTCTAACTTTGGACTATATTGAGCTGTATTAGAGCTGACCTAAAATTGATTCTTGCTAGGGAATTTGAAAAATAAATAATATAGTAATA
>VBVQ01004017.1:0-16343 GCA_011636635.1 Tetramorium simillimum
AAAAAAGAAACATTTGGATCTTTAGGTATAATTTATGCTATAATTGCCATTGGATTCTTAGGCTTTATTGTTTGAGCCCATCATATATTTACTATTGGAATAGACGTCGATACTCGTGCTTATTTTACCTCCGCCACAATAATTATTGCAATTCCCACAGGAATTAAAATTTTTAGATGAATTTCAACTCTTCATGGGATAAAAATTAATTATAACCCCTGTCTTTGATGAACTATAGGATTTCTTTTTTTATTTACCTTAGGGGGTCTAACAGGAATTATATTAGCTAATTCTTCTATTGATATTATTCTTCATGATACTTATTATGTTGTTGCACACTTCCACTATGTATTATCTATAGGAGCAGTTTTTGCAATCATTACAAGATTCATTCATTGATTTCCTTTAATTACAGGATTTAGACTAAATAATTTTTATTTAAATGTACAATTTATATCTATATTCATTGGGGTAAATCTAACCTTTTTCCCACAACATTTTCTTGGATTAAGAGGAATACCTCGTCGATACTCTGATTATCCTGATTCATTCTTAACCTGAAATATTATTTCTTCAATTGGATCTATTATTTCAATTTTAAGACTAACCCTTTTAATATTTATTATTTGAGAGGCCCTAGCCTCTAAACGGAAAATTATTAACGTATTCTATTTAAGATCATCTATAGAATGATTAAATATATATCCCCCCTTAAATCACAGCTATAATGAAATTCCTTCAATTTTTTAACATGGCAGATAAAGTGCAAAGGATTTAAACTCCTTTAATAAAGATTAATTCTTTTGTTAAATATTAATACATGATTGCTTAGACTCCAAAACTCTAACTCCCCTACTTATGACATAATAATTTTTTTCCATGATTTTGCTATAATCATTTTAATTTTTATTACTATAATAATTTTTTTTATTATAACTATAATAATAAAAAATACACTTATTAATCGATTTTTACTTCAAGGCCACTCAATTGAATTAATTTGAACAATTGTACCAATATTTATTCTTATTTTTATTGCCATCCCTTCACTAAAAATTTTATATCTTACTGATGAAATTCATAATAATAAACTATCTCTTAAAACTATTGGTCATCAATGATATTGAAGATACGAATATTCTGATTTTTCAAATATTGAATTTGATTCATTTATAATTCCTACAAACCAATTAATAAACAACGAATTTCGATTACTTGATGTTGATAATCGATGTATCCTACCACTTAATTACCCTATTCGAATTTTAACAACTTCCATAGATGTAATTCATGCCTGAACAGTTCCATCACTAGGAATTAAAATAGATTCTACACCTGGTCGACTAAATCAAACTATATTAATAATAAATCGCCCCGGATTATTTTTCGGACAATGTTCAGAAATCTGCGGGATTAATCATAGATTTATACCTATTGTAATTGAATCTACAAATTTTTTAAATTTTAAAAATTGACTAATATACTTTATTAATAACAATTAATTATTTATCATTAAATGACTGAAAAAAGTATTGATTTTTTAAATCAAATCATAATAGAAAATAATATACCTATTTTTAATGGCATAACTTTATTAACTTAATAAAGATCTAGTTAAACCAAATAACATTAAATTGTCAATTTAAAATTATTATTTTATTAAATAATGTTCTTTTATACCTCAAATAATACCTATAATTTGACTAATTATAATAATATTTTTTATTTTTTGCTTATTATTAATAATTTCTTTTTTATATTTTTTAACATTTCCATACATTTCAACAAATTTAATAAAATCAAAGCTTTATTATAAATGAAATTGAACATGGTAATAAATATTTTTTCAATTTTTGATCCAACCACTTCAATATTTTTATCTTTAAATTGACTTAGAACATTATTAATTATTTTTCTTATTCCATACCAATACTGAATTACCCCCTCCCGATCAATTTTTATATGAAGATATATAATCAATTATTTATTTAAAGAATTTAAAATTTTAATTAATTATTCTTTTTCTAATTTAATTTTATTTATTAGAATACTTTTATTTATTTTCTTTAATAATTTCTTAGGATTATTCCCTTATATTTTTACCTCTTCTAGTCATATAAATTTTTGTCTATCACTATCTTTAACATTTTGATTAAGAATAATAGTATATAGAATTTATAACTATTTAACAGACTTATTATGTCACCTAACCCCCCAAGGTACCCCTTTTATTTTAATACCTTTTATAGTAATTATTGAATCTATTAGATTAATTATTCGACCATTTACTTTAGCAATTCGACTAACAGCTAATATAATTGCTGGACACTTACTTCTATCTCTTTTAGGATCCTCAGGAGAAACTATCAATAATTTTATTATTATATTAATAATATTATTTTCTCAAATCTTATTATTTATTTTAGAAATTTCCGTATCTTTAATTCAAGCCTATGTATTTTCAATTCTTTCTACATTATATAGAAATGAAATTTAATAATAATTTTTATGACTAATCAAAATCACCCATTTCATTTAGTATCAGTTAGACCCTGACCAATTATTATTTCTTTTAGATTATTTAATAACTTAATTTCAACAATTAGATGATTCCATAAAATAAATTATTTTATAATTTTAACTATCCCCCCTACTATACTTTGTGCCTATCAGTGATGACGAGATGTAACACGAGAAGCCACTTTACAAGGACATCACACATTATATGTTCATAATGGAATACGAATAGGAATAATTTTATTTATTATTTCTGAAATTTTATTTTTTTTCTCCTTTTTTTGAGCATATTTTCACTCTTCTTTATCCCCAAGAATAGAAATTGGACAACTATGACCGCCCTGCGGCATCAAACCCTTTAACCCCTTTGACATCCCTCTTATAAATACTATTATTCTAATTTCTTCGGGATTAACTATTACCTGATCCCATCACGCAATAATTAATATAAATCTTCAAGAAAGTAAAAAAAGTCTTTTGTTGACTATTATCTTAGGTATTTATTTTACTATTCTCCAATTAATCGAATATATAGAGTCTCCATTTACTATTGCAGACTCTGTGTATGGATCAACCTTTTTTATTGCAACAGGATTTCACGGACTCCATGTAATTATTGGTACTTTATTTCTTTTTTTTTGTTTTATTCGAATAAACCTCATACATTTTTCTTCAAATCATCACTTCGGATTTGAAGCCGCTGCTTGATATTGACATTTTGTAGACATCGTTTGATTATTTTTATATATATCAATTTATTGATGAAGATTTTAAATTTATAAAAATATAATTATTATTATTTATATAGTATAATTTATTACATTTAATTTCCAATTAAAAAATTTAATATAATTTTAATATAAATAATTCATATTATAATTTATATATTTATTTTATTAATAATTTCTTTTATTCTTATAATTTTAAATTTTATTTTATCAAAAAAAACCTATCAAGATCGAGAAAAATCTTCACCATTCGAATGCGGATTTGATCCTATATCAAATAATCGACCCCCTTTCAGAATTCATTTTTTTTTAATTAGACTAATTTTTTTAATTTTTGATGTAGAAATTACTTTACTAATTCCAATTATTCAAACTATTTTAAATTTTAATCTTTATTCTATTATAACTTCATTATTATTCTTAATTATCTTAATTTACGGCCTCTACACTGAATATACAGAACAATCTATAGATTGAAAAATTTAATTTATAAAGGATTTTAGTTAATAAATAACATTTAAATTGCATTTAAAAATTATATCATAAAAATATAAATCTTAAAAAATTATTATATATAATATATATTAAAAAATTTAACTAAAACCAAAAAAGAGGTAAATTATTGTTAATAATTTAATTGAATACTTTAATTCTAGTTAAAATAATTAAAAATACTTCATAATTAATATCTTTTACCCCCCCCCTCCTCCTCTCTCCTCTTAAAGTAATTATTTACAATTTAATTTCGACTTAAATATTTGATTAAAATCTAATCTAAGAGAAAAATTAACCAAAATATTATAATCTTCCCTAATTACTTACTCTTATTTATATAATCCAACTACACTACAACAATAAAAAATCTAGCTAAATTATTGAAGTAAATAAAAATGAACTTCTAATTCATTAAATATGATATAAATTCTTCATATTACTTCTTTATTTTAAAAAAATTAAATAAATATAGTTTAAAAAAAACATTATATTTTCATTATAAAAATAATATATATAATTATTTATTTATTTAAAAATAATAAAATTTTCTTAATATCTTCAATATTATGCTTTAATTATAAGCTATTTAAATTTTTAAATTTAAAATATTAAATATATAAATAAAAATCCCCAAATAAAAATTTGAACAAATATATAAATTTTGTAATCAATTATACTCTTAAAAATTTTAATAATATAATTAAATATATCTTTAAAAATATATTCAACTCAAAACTTATCAATGATATAAACCTTAACGCCTCTTACATTAAAAGGATTATAAATTCAAAAATATATATAATCTAAAAATCATATAGATCTTATAAAAAAATTTAAATAATAAATTTTTTTAAAAAAATTTATTAAACTTACCCCAATACCTAATAATATTCCCAGTATACAAAAAAATAAAGTTACAAATTTTACATTTATCTTTAAATAAATTAAATAATAATCAAAAAAAAATAATCAATTTAAAATCCCCCCCATCCTAACTCTAAATAATATTAAAATTATTATAGATAAATTCATTACACCTCTTTCTCCTATATTAAAATATCTATAAAACTTAATTTTATTAAAATAAATATAATAATACAGTCGCACCGAATATATAACAGTAAAAGCTAAAGATACCACTATTATTAATAAAATAAATACATTAATATGTAAACCATAAATCAATTCCATAATAAAATCTTTTGAATAAAATCCTGCTAAAAATGGAAATCCACATAAAGCAAGTCTTGCCACTAAAAATCTTATTATAGTAAAAGGGATATTTATATTTAAATTACCAAATAATCGAATGTCCTGATTATTAAATATAGAATGAATAATAACACCCGCACATATAAATAACATAGATTTGAAAATTGCATGTGTAAGTAAATGATAAAAAGAAATTATCTCTCACCCTAATCTTAAAATTATTATTATTAAACCCAATTGTCTCAATGTTGATAATGCAATAATTTTTTTTAAATCATTTTCTACATTAGCTATTAAACCCGCCATAAATATAGTCAATACTGATAAATATAACAAAACATAATTAATATTACTTTTTATTAATATTCTATTAAATCGAATTATTAAATAAACCCCTGCTGTAACCAAAGTAGAAGAATGAACTAAAGCTGAAACAGGTGTAGGGGCCGCTATTGCTTTAGGCAACCATACTGAAAAAGGAATTTGAGCACTCTTAGTAATAGCCGCTAAAAATAATATAAAAATTTCAACCTTTCTCGAAACTATTCATATATTTCATCTTCCATTAATAATTAATAATCTAATTCCTATTAATAATCCAACATCCCCAATTCGATTACATATTATTGTAACTATGCCAGAAGTATAAGAAATATAATTTTGATAATAAATTACCAAACAATAAGAAACTAATCCTAAACCATCCCATCCAATCAAAATTCTAATAACATTAGGTCTAATAATTATTAAAACTATAGAAAAAATAAATAATACAACTAAATAAATAAATCGTTTTAAAAATTTATCACCTCATATATATATATATCTATATATCAATACTATAGAAGAAATTAAAAAAATAAACCTAATAAATAATAAAGAAATTCAATCTATTAAAATAATTACCTCTATATCTAAAGAATTTAACCTTATTACTATTCATTCTATAATAATACCATAATCTATAAAATATAAATTTATACTAACAATAAAAATTATGAATCACCTAATAAATATTAAATTTGAATAAATAAAAATATAAATAATTTAAGATATTATCAAATATAACTTTAACCCCACAAATTAATATTTTTATTAAACTACTTAAATAATATTATATTAATATTAATAAATTTATCAATAACAATCCTAATGGTCATCTATGAACAATTAAAATAATAAATTCTTTTACTACATTTTCTATAAAATTTTGACTTTCTATCACTATCCCCCCATGTTGAACATACGAAAATAAATACAACGAATAAGCACATCTAAAAAAACATACAATTATTAAATAAACTATTATTATTATATCCCAATTTAAAATTACCCTTAAAATAAAAATTTCTCTAACAAAATTTAAAGAAATAGGGAAAGAAAAATTTATTGAACATAAAATAAATCATCAAAAAGCTAAAGAAGGTAATTTACTTAATATACCCTTTCTTAATACTATTAATCGACTCCCAACTCGCTTATAATATAAATCAACTATATAAAATAAACCAGAAGAACAAAGACCATGAGCAATTATTATTACATACCCCCCAATAAATCCTAATTTAAATAAAGTTAATATTGCCCCTATTATCATATTTATATGAACCACAGATGAATAAGCTACTAATCTCTTTATATCTACTTGAATTAAACAATTAATTCTCATTAATACCCCTCCTACTATTCTTAACCTAAAAATTAAATAATTAAACTTCAACCTTCTTTTAATAAATATTATTAAAAATCGAATTAACCCATAACCCCCTATCTTTAATAAAACTCCCGCTAAAATTATTGACCCATAAACAGGTGCTTCAACATGAGCCTTTGGTAACCAAATATGAAATACATATATAGGTATTTTAATAAAAAAGGCCCCATAAATAATTAAATATGTACCTAAATTAAAATTATATATTATTATCATTTCAATTAACAAAGTAAACTTAAAAGTTAACGCTCTTTTATAAATATATAATAAATAAATTAATATAGGAAAAGAAATTATTAATATATAAATTATTAAATAATAAGCCGCACTTAACCGTTCATAATTAAAGCCCCAATAAATAATTAAAAAAAAAGTCGGAATTATTCTAATCTCAAAAAATAAATAAAATAAGATTATATCTATAGAAATAAAAAATCTCGTTAAAACCACAATCAATCTTATAAATACAACTATTTTTATTACTCTTTCTTCTATATTTTCTAATCTTAAAAATATTAAACCAATAACCCATAATCTTAATATAATTAATCAAATAGAATAATACTCACACCCTATTCATAATGAAATATTAATTCATAATATATCTTTATAATTATATATAAAAATTAATATAAATGTAATAATAAAACATATATTATAAAAAAATATTATCAAACTATTAAATATTAATATTATTCTTATAAATATTATTATTAATAAAAATTTTGTCATAACATCTTAAATTATTTCTACTAATCTTTCTAAAATTTTCTCATATTAAATATATAATATAAGTCTCTTCCATAATATCGTACAATCATCACTAATAATCCTAATCCCAAAGACCTCTCACAAACTCTAAAAACTAAGTAATAAATTAAATAAAATTCTATTTTAATTACTCTAAATATTGTAAACATAATTAATACAACATTTATTACTACTAATTCCATTAACATTAATAAAATTAATATATACTTATATATAAATACTATTAAAATAAATGAAACACCAAATATTTGTAAATAAATTATAATATCATAAAAAATATATATATATACCATAATATCAAACCCTTAAAAAAATTTTTAATTATAAAACTAAAAAATTTAATTAAATTAAAACTTATTATTAAATAAAACAATAAAATAAATTATCTAATTTTAAATTATTATTTTTGTTTTATAGTTTATAATAAAATTTTAATTTTGTAAATTAAAGAAAAACACTAAATATTTTAAAACATTATTAAAATAAAATAATAATTTTCTCTATTCTATACAAATTATTTATTATTTATTATTTTAATTAAAATAAATTAATCAAAAAAATATTTTATTTAACATACCATTAATCTCCAAAATTAATATTCTAATTAAACTATTTTTTGAAAATCCCTATATTATTTATATATATATATATGAATAAAATTAACTATTTAATATTAATTTTATGTTTATTAATTATTTTAACATTATTAATTATAAAAATTCACCCAATTTTTTTAACAATCAGACTGCTTGTATATACCAGCTTAATTTGTATTATTATATCTATATGATCATTTAATTTTATATATTCAATTATAACCTTCTTAATAATTATTAGAGGATTATTAATTATTTTTATATATTTTTCTAGACTTATTGCAAATGAAAAAAATAAAATCATTATTAATAAATATATTATAATATCATTATTTTTAAATTATTCATTTATATTAATAAATATTTTTTTATTTAACAATTATAAAAATTTATCTACTTCATATAATTTTTGAGAATCAATAAATATTTTTCATAATTTTAATAATATACAATTCACTAATATTCTAATAATTTATAATTATCCCTTTATAAATATCACAATTATATGTATTATATTTTTACTTATATCCTTATTTATTATCATTAAAATTTCTTCAATCAAATTTAGTCCCATACGAAAAATTAAATAATACTTAATTCCTTACATCTCCCTCTACTTTATAAATATGAATAATTTAATTAATGTAATTAAATCATCTCTATTAAATCTACCCACTCCAATTAACATTTCCTATTGATGAAATTATGGATCATTATTAGGAATATTTTTAATAATTCAAATTATTAGTGGATTATTTTTATCTATACATTACTGCCCAAACACACAAATCGCATTTATAAGAATAATTCATATTATACAAAATGTCTCTAATGGATGACTTATACACAATATTCATATAAATGGAGCATCATTTTTTTTTATTTGTATATATTTTCACATTAGCCGAGGAATCTATTACTCATCTTTTAAACTTCCTCATACATGAATAATTGGAGTAAGAATTTTTTTAATCTCAATAGCAACAGCTTTTCTTGGATATGTTTTACCTTGAGGACAAATATCATTTTGAGGAGCTACAGTAATTACAAACTTAGTTTCCACAATTCCCTATATTGGAAATACCATTGTAATATGAATTTGAGGGGGATTTTCAATTAATAATGCAACATTAAATCGATTTTTCTCTTTACATTTCATCTTACCATTTATTCTTCTAATAATAGTAATTCTTCACCTTTATTTTCTTCATACAACAGGCTCATCTAATCCACTTGGATCAAATAGAGATTTAAATAAAATCCCCTTTCATATTTATTTTTCATATAAAGATATATTTGGATTTATTATATACCTAATATTTTTTATAATTATTATTTTGCAATATCCATATGTTTTTGGTGATCCAGATAATTTTATCCCCGCTAATCCCATAGTTACCCCTATTCATATCCAACCAGAATGGTACTTTTTATTTGCCTACGCAATTTTACGATCTATTCCTAACAAATTAGGAGGAGTATTAGCCCTTACAATATCTATTTTAATTCTTTATTTTTTGCCTCTAATAAAAATTAATACACCTTCTTTAATATTTTCTCCATTTATTCAACTCTTATTTTGATTATTTATTAATAATTTTATTTTATTAACCTGAGCAGGAGCCCAATTAATTGAAACTCCTTTTATACAAATAAGTCAAATATTGTCAATTATATACTTCTTATTTTTTATTATTCTTCCTATTTCAAATAAAATTTGACATTTAATCTTAACTAACAAATAATTTTTAATATTTTTAAATTTATAATAAAATAATTTATAATAAAATAATTTATAATAAAATAATTTATAATAAAATAATTTATAATAAAATAATTTATAATAAAATAATTTATAATAAAATAATTTATAATAAAATAATAAAAATTATACATATTTTATTATAAAAAATAAATATAAATTAATGATCTTGAATAAGAATATGTTTTGAAAACATAATAAAGAAAAATAAATTTTCTATTAATTTATTTTATCATAAATAACTAAAGTAAATAAAAATTTAACTCTAATAATTAAAATTATATAATTTAAAACAACAGGTAAAATAATTTTTCAACATAAATATATTAATTCATCATACCGTATTCGCGGCAATAAACCACGCATAAAAATAATTAAAAAAATAAAAACTCTTAAAAAAATTCTAGCATATCATATATAACCAATTCTTATAAATATTATTATTATTAAATACCCCCAAAAAATAATTATTCCATATTCAGCCATAAAAATTAAAGCAAACCCACCACTAAAATATTCAACATTAAATACCCCCAAAAAATAATTATTCCATATTCAGCCATAAAAATTAAAGCAAACCCACCACTAAAATATTCAACATTAAATCCCGACACTAATTCAGATTCACCCTCAATAAAATCTATAGGAGATCGATTTAATTCAGCTAACACTCTAATAAAAAATAAAATAAATATAGGAAATAATATAACACCATATCATATATAATATTGCCACTTCAAAAAATCAACAAAAGAATAACCCTCTCTTAAAATTATTAACACTAAAATAATTATAATAAACCTAACTTCATAAGAAAGTATTTGAGCAATTACACGAACTATACCAATTAATGAATATATTGAATTTGCGGACCACCTCATACATAAAAATAAATAACTTATAAAAGTTAAAATTATAATAATTATTAACAAAGAATAATTTAAAAAATATAAATTAGTATATTGCCTATATATTAATCAATTAACAACTATAAAAAAAAATAAAATAATAGGACAAATAAAAAATAAATAATTTCTAGACTTATAAATTACAATTACCTCCTTTGTAAATAATTTAATAGCATCCCTAAAAGGTTGCAAAATTCCAATAAATCCTACCTTATTAGGCCCCTTACGTAATTGCACATATCTTAAAATTTTTCGCTCTAATAACGTTAAAAAAGCCACCCCGACCAATACTATTAATAAAACTATTAAAAACCTAATAAAATTTAAAACAACATAATTTAAATAATTTATTATTATTACTTATATATTAATCTATACATAATTTTAAATTCTAAATTTAACGCACTATTCTGCCAAAGTAATTCTATATTATATTCCCAATTAAAATAATCAAATAATTTTTATTAATTTATTTTAAATTATTTATAAAATAAAGTCCTTTCGTACAAATATTTTAAAACTTATTATAGATAGAAACCGATCTGGCTCACGCCGATCTAAACTCAAATCATGTAAGATTTTAAAAGTCGAACAGACTTAAATATTAAATATCTCCATTTAATTTTTATCTTAATTCAACATCGAGGTCGCAAACATTTTTATCAATATGATCTTTCTAAAAATATTACGCTGTTATCCCTAAGGTAATTAATTTTTTTAAAATTTTAATAACCATTCTTTTATTTTTATCATTTATCAATATTTATAATTTTAAATAAAGTTTAAATAATTTAATATTCCTCCCAAATAAATATAAATAATTATATTAATAATATATATAAATTTATAAATAAATATTTATATAAAATTCTATAGGGTCTTCTCGTCCCATAATAATATTTAAGCATTTTTACTTAATTAATAATTTCAATATATAATCTTAAGACAGTCAAAATTTCATCAATTCTTTCATCCCAGATTTCATTTAAAAATCAAATGATTATGCTACCTTAACACAGTCAAATTACTGCGGCCATTTAATAAATCATTATCATTGAGCAGAACCAATTTTAAATTATAAACAAAAAACCATGTTTTTATTAAACAGGTGAATTCTTAATTTGCCTAATTCCTTAAAAATAATTTTCATAACATATAATTTAAATAAATTTATTTTTATTTTACTAATTTATTCATTATTTTTAAATTTATAAAATTAAAATTAATATTTATTTATTAAATTAAATTTTTTATATTTTAAATCACTATTATAACAATAAATATAAATTATTAAATTTTTTCTATAAAATTTAAATTTTAAAAATATTATAAAAATTTTTTAATTATAAAAAAATTTTAAAATTATTTAAAGCTTATCCCTTAAATATTTATTTTTATATATAATATATATTCCTAATAAATAAGTAAATTATTAATTATAAAAATTAAATTAAATTTAATTAAATAAAAACTAGATATCTTTAAAATTGATTAAAATTTATTCTCTAATAAATTATTTATAATAATTTTTAAACAGTAACTATCATAATTTATTAACTCTTTTAAATTCAAGAAAATTTATTATATTAAACTTATATATTAAAAAATCCTGATACAAAAGGCACAATTAACAAAATTTCCTTATTCTTAATAACTCAATTTCCATTTACATTACTAAATAAATATAATATAAAATTAGCTATTAATTAATTTTACTAACCACATAAATAACTTAAAAAATAATTTTAATTAATATAATAATTCTTTATTTCTTTCAATAAATAAAATTAAAAATTATTTAATTTTTAAATCTAAATACATATTCCTATATATTTACTTTGTTACGACTTCTTTCTCTTATAATTTCAAGAAAATGACGGGCAATTTGTACATATTTAAAGTTAAATTTCAACTTAAATAATTATTTAAATTTACTTTTAAATCCTTTTTTAATAAAATATTAAAATTTTAAATCAATTATTTAAATAAAAAGTAATTCATTAAATCCTAACTATTCTACATTTTGATTTGAATTCAATTTTTAAATAAAATTATAAATTATTCTATTCTTTTAAAATAATTTTTAAACAACAATACATAAAAAATCAATTAGGTTATTCTTTTCGTGGAATATCAATTATTCAACAAATTCCTCTAAAATATTTAAATACCGCCAAATTACTTAAATTTAATGTTTTAAACATTTAATTTCTAAATATTTTAATTTTATTAGAATAATAGGGTATCTAATCCTAATTTATTTTCTAAATTTTTTAATTAAAAATATTTTTCATATTTTTTAAAATAAATATTAAATATTTCACCATATAATTATTTATTTTTTAAATTCTTTAAATCTATTATTAAATTTTTTAATTAATTATTTACATAAATTTATTTATAACTTTAGTTTAACCGCAATTGCTGGCACTAAATTAATCATCATTATTAAAAATTACTATTATTTATATTAAAAATAAAAATCATTATATATATTAATTTAATTATATTTTTAATTATTTAAATTAAAATAAACTTTTAAATATTTATTTATATATTAATTTTATAATAAATTTTAAAAAAATAATTAAATTTAATTTTTTATATATAAAAAATTAATATTTTTAAAATATTAAATTTTTTTATTGTAAATAAAATGTTTTTTTTAAACTAAAATATTATAAAATTTTAATTATAAAAAAAATATATTTATCTTTAATATTATATATTATAAATAAAAATAAAATAATTTTTATAATAATAAAATATTTTATAATATATAATTATATTAAATAATTATTAAGTTTTTATTAAATTAATTTATAATTTTTTAATTTAAATTTTTATTTATAATAAAATAAGTAAAATATATATTTATGAATGTAATTAAAATAATTTTTTTAAATTAATAAATTTTTTATATTTTAATAGATTAATTATTATACAATTTTATTAATGTCATTATTCAAATTAACCCTCTATTTTATATATAATATTTTTGAATTTTTAATAATTAAATTTTATTAATTTTTATATAATTATTATAAAATTTATTAAACTTATAAATTAAAAATTTTAAATTATTATAATAATTTTAAAATTATAAATAAAATTATTAAATTTAAAAAATAAGTAAGCTAAACTAAAAAGCTTTTAGACTCATACTCTAACCATAGAAATTTTATTCTCTTATTTAAAAAATTATTTTAATGATATGCCTGATAAAAGGATTATTTTGATAGAATAAATCATGTATAAATTATTATACTTTCATTATTTTTATATTTAATAGAATTAAACTATTTCAAAAAATTTCAAAAATTTTTATGCCTCTTACATTAAAATATATGTATAATATATATTATAATAAAAATTTTTAAATATTAATATTTTAAATTAATTAAAAATTAATTTATTTTTATAACTTATAATATATTTTCTAAACACTTTATTACTATTAATTTAATTATTTTATCCTTATTATCTATTTTCTTTTCAGATTTAATAATTTTATGATTTTTTATAGAAATTATTAATTTTTTATTTATCTGCTCATTAAATTTATTTATAAGTAAAAAAAAATTAATTTTTTTTTACTTTTTAATTCAAATTATACCTTCTTTTTTAATTATTTTTAGAATTATTATAAATAATATTATTTTCATATTTAATTTTACTAATTTTTTTATTATCATAAGACTTTTAATAAAATTAAGTCTACCTCCATTTCACTACTGACTCCCAATAATTTCTTTATCAATACCTTGATACCCTCTTTTTCTTTTACTATCTACACAAAAAATCACTCCTTTTTATTTTCTTTCATTAATTAATATAAATTCAATATTATTATATATTATTTTATTAATATGTACATTTATTCCCCCATTTATAATAATAAAATCAAATAACTTTAAATTATTATTAACTTATTCTTCTATTAACCAATCAAGATGAATGATTCTTTTAATTTATTTAAAAAATATTATTTGATTTAGATACTTTATTATATATTCAAGAATTTTATTATGTATATTTTTAATTATCTATATAAATAAAATATCTAAATCAATTATTTATTTTTTTTCCCCTAAACTTAATATATTAAATATTATCTATGTATTAAACTTAGCAAGAATGCCCCCATTTTCATTTTTTATTATAAAATGATATAGAATTTTTTTAATTATTATAAATACTAACCTTTATATTATTATAATATTAATAATTATAAGTTCATTAATAATATTATATTTATATACTTTAATATTAATTAAATCAATATTCTTCTACAATTTAAATTCTAAAATTATTAAATTTAATTATTATAAATTATCCTTAAACAAAATAATTATAATATTTTTTTTTAACCTAATTATATCTTTAACTATAATCATTATTTAAAAGATTTTAAGTTATTTTAAAACTATAAACCTTCAAAGTTTAAAAAATAATTTTATTATAAATCTTATAATAATCAATATATTTTAATAATATATTAACTTAATAATTTATAAAATTTCTTTAAATTTGCAATTTAATATTTTAAATAAACTATAATATAATTTAAATATTTTTATTTTTATGATATCAGAAAATTAACTTCTTAAATAAATTTACAATTTATTACTTTAATCAGACATAATATCATATATTATAATTATCTTTTATGAATAAATGACTCTATTCAACTAATCACAAAGACATTGGAATTCTTTATTTTTTATTTGCTATTTGAGCAGGAATAATTGGATCTTCTATAAGAATAATTATTCGATTAGAATTAGGAACATGTAATTCCATAATTAATAATGATCAAATTTATAATACCTTAGTTACAAGACATGCTTTTATTATAATTTTTTTCATAGTTATACCTTTTATAATTGGAGGATTTGGAAATTTTCTCGTACCACTAATATTAGGAACACCTGATATAGCATACCCACGAATAAATAATATAAGATTTTGACTTCTACCCCCCTCAATTAGATTATTATTGTTAAGAAGATTTATTAATACAGGAGTAGGGACAGGATGAACTATTTATCCCCCCTTAGCCTCAAATATTTTCCACAGAGGCCCATCAATTGATTTATCTATTTTTTCCCTTCATATTGCAGGTATATCCTCTATTTTAGGTGCAATTAATTTTATTTCTACTATTTTAAATATACATCATAAAAAAATTTCCCTAGATAAAATTCCATTATTAGTTTGATCAATCCTAATTACAGCAATTTTATTACTTCTTTCTTTACCAGTATTAGCCGGAGCAATTACTATACTTCTCACAGATCGAAATCTAAATACCTCATTTTTTGACCCTTCCGGCGGGGGGGATCCTATTTTATATCAACATTTATTCTGATTTTTTGGCCACCCCGAAGTATATATTTTAATTCTCCCAGGATTTGGCCTTATTTCTCATATTATCATAAATGAAAGTGGTAAAAAAGAAACATTTGGATCTTTAGGTATAATTTATGCTATAATTGCCATTGGATTCTTAGGCTTTATTGTTTGAGCCCATCATATATTTACTATTGGAATAGACGTCGATACTCGTGCTTATTTTACCTCCGCCACAATAATTATTGCAATTCCCACAGGAATTAAAATTTTTAGATGAATTTCAAC
>VBVQ01004018.1:0-16308 GCA_011636635.1 Tetramorium simillimum
CTTCCTCGCCCCGTCTCGTGTTCCTCCAGAATTCCCCGCGAGCGGCCCTCTAACGGCACCCCGTCTCTGCTCGCCGCTAGAATCGGTAGTCGCCTTCTTTTTTCTCCCCTGCAGTTCTAAAGTGACGGCTCCTTCATTTCGCTCGCGGCTTGCGCGCGATCTTCCCCGCGTCTGTCGTTTTAGATGTGTCTGTTAAGTTTCTGTCGGTAGTAATATTGGTTAAAACCCAAGGAATCGTATCGCATCTATGAGATTAAATTGCAAGATGAAAAAGTATGTTCATATCTAATTAAAAATTTGAAAGTTGGACAAATAAAGGGATTTAGACTTTTGGAATGTTAAAGATCTTCCCTCGAGATCTCGAAATGTTCTTTTATGTTCTTTAATTCTCATCTTTACAAGATATTTAAATTTGTCTATGAGGCACTCGATAATTTTCCATTTTTTGCCAATACGAAAATAAAAAATTAAAATCGGAGCCTTCCTTGAATCGCGGATTTATTAAAGTTCTGTAATTTTAGATGTTCAAGAGATCCTACTATTGAACTATAGCTTTCACGATACACCCTATTCAAGTTTATCCAACGTATTTAGGGGACTACGTGCTGTGCTACAGGGTATGAATAAATAGCATCGTGCCTCCATCTCTCTCTCTCTCTCTCTCTTTTTGCCTCGTACTTCTCTTCACTCTTCCGACTCTCTTTCGCCTCGCTGTGCTCCGCTTTGACCGGCTAAGGGGCGAAGAGCGAGGGAACGAGCGGAGGGTGAGCACGTGGCTTTTGATACTCCGTCACGGCGATCTTCGCGGCCGCGCCTTGAAGTCTGAATTATTGGCCCAGAAGAGCGGCGCCCCTTGTCGAATGGTATCCGAGCGTGACGTCAACAGCGCCCAGTGGGTGGCAGAGAAAAACGGAACCCGCAAATATCCCACAAACGCGCGCGTGCATACGAGCGCTCTCGCTCCCTTTCACCCGGGGGACCGGAAAAAGAGGAGACGAGGGAGATGAACTGCGGAGAGCGGCGCGTGTGGAGAGACGTCGGGTCCTTCCGAAAGATCCGACCGCCGGATTAATAATCGCAGTTTGATGAATGTCCGATTATCCATGAATCTACGCCTGTGATCCTCGGATAATCCCCCGTTTTACAAGACGCGCCAATGAATCACGGTTACTTCGCCAACAGGTTGCTTGCTCCAGACTCGATAATTGCGAGGCGCAGCCTCGCGTTTTGGAAACCTAAGCTCCGGGAAGTAGTCTGAAATCGGATCTCCAGTAGTGCGGCGAGTCCAGTCGGCAGAGGCAGCCGCGCGTTTCGCTTCGGCAGTCGAGTTCGTCAGTGAGCCTTGATGAGGACTCGCCTCGCATACGCGCACTACAAACGCTACTTCTCTCCGGAGTCGAGGAGTCTGCTTCACGGGAAATCGCACAAACGCGTCGCGTCGATGCTCGGGGATCTACTCGTGACGCGTCGAGCACGGGGGCGATGAAAAAAAAAAAAGAGGAGTACCGCGGTGAGGAAGAACTCGGTAAGCAGACGAGGCAAGACAAGATGAAACGCGACGAGTCTGGCTGAAAGTGAAGCCGAGCCGAGGTGTATCCGCCCTGTGGCGGAAGAGCGAGGCATTAAAAAATCAGGAAGCGGAGTCTAATGAGCGACCAGCACCGGGAAATAATGTCACGTGGAGGGGCGGGGGAGGGCGGAGGCGTATTAACGACACTCCTTTTTACACTTTCTCGGTCGCGGAAAGAGCGCTTCGCAGAATCTCTTATCGCGATAAGGGAGCTCAAGTGAAATGAAGATGGAGGAGGTGAGATAGGTGAAGTTAGAAGCGCGGCGCGCGGACGCGACGCGGACTGGCCGGGCAAAATGCATTTCAGATTACGGGACGCGCTCGCGAAAGTATATCATAAATATAAAATCCAGGGAAGGTGTAATTAGACGCGTAATTAAAAGTAATAAATGACGCTTTTAGAGATTTGTCCGAAGGCCGGCACCAAATTCTGCAATCGGGGCAGCGCGGAGATGAAAATAAACAATCCCGACGGGCGCGCGTTATCACCCCGGGCTCGTCGCTTATCTACATAGCTTGCATAACTCCCACCGTCGTTCGCGGCCATTAATCAACCGAACGCGCGTTTTATGCCGACCCACCGCCGGCATCGGCAATCGGAATTACTCATTCGGAATAAAGTCTTAATTAATTCACGATTGTTTGCGCGTTTCTTTTTTTTTTTTTCTTCATCGCCGCCGGTCGCGACGGCTAGGATTCTTTGATGTGCCGAACTCACCTGCTCGCTATTTTCCGTCTTCTTGCAAATCGAAAATATAAACTTTCGTAATTTATGTCCTTCTCGAATTTGGAAACTGCGGTTTTAATGTCGACCTCAATCATTCTTATCGAACGCCTTGCGAAACGTGGGCAATAGTTTATTGGCAACAAACTTTAATGAAATCATCGATGATATAAATGCCAACGAGACGTAAGAAATTATCGGCGTTATATAAATCTGTTTAACTAAATGAGAATTCCACCGATAATTTAGATTCTTTATCCTGCAAGAAATGCACCATTCATCGATTTACGTAAATTTTATGAGATTTTTTTATATATTTTTTTCTCAAATAAGAACAAATTTTTTTATATTTATAGCACTATTCCTATTTTCGTCAACTTGAATATTTCCTGAAATATCTCTTAAAACTAGTTATCGAGATATCCTAATGCATTTTTGAATTTAATAAATGCGTAAACAAGAATGAAGATAAAAAATTAAAACCGAGTAATAAATCTAAAAAATTTAAACTGAAAATTAAGTAGATATTAACATTTATTAACATTTTCAGCCATCGGGCAAAATTTTATACCTAATAATAGTATTGTACAAATTTTATACACTTGAGGCCTTTTGAATATTTTGAATATTTTAGAATCTAAAAATTCAACTTTGACATGAAACTGCGTTTGAAGATCAAATAATAATCAGCAAATGGTTCGAAAGCAAGACAAAATGACAAGATACAAAATTATTATTAAACATTATTAAAAATAAATAAAAATTACTATTAAACATAAGATCGATCCCGATGACCGAAAATATGTTAATATCCATTTATGCTGCATTACGCATGTATCGGTCGCTATTTATTTATTAAAACTGCAGATCCTGTCGACGATCTTTATAGATTCCTTCAGACAGAACTCTATCGATACGTATCGATTCCGAGAAGCTCTCAACCATCCGATATTCATCCAAATATCAGTTTCACGGGCGCACGAGTCCGGGATCGAGAAGGGCGCCGGAATCGTGAGCTATTTTCGATCGAAATCAATGGGGGAACAAACTCGCGCGTGTTCCAGTCACATTCGAAGATCGTTCATTCTGAAAGCCGATGAGGCGTGACGGAGGCGACCGATGGATTCCTAGATCCCCATGGCCGATCCACCCGAGGCTCGTTTACTGTCCTCTGTCCTCTGACCGGTTCCAGGATCGAGATACCGATAACATGGATGATCGATGCCGGACTACGCGGACAGAAAATCGTCGATGACAGTGCGACGGTGTCGAACATCGACGTCTCATTTACTTCGTCGAATGCAACGGGCGGCCCCTACGTCGCACCGGTCGCGTTCTCGTGGATTCCTCGCAGGATAAGGCTGCCGGGGAGGACGTCGTAAAAGCTGTCCGTTTCCGAAAGCTGTTTTCGAAAGACGACGATAATAAAGCACATTTTGCGAATGTGCGCAAAAAAATCGCTGTTAGGAGCAATGTGTGAATATCACAGTTTTTGCGTGTAAAGTGTGTCTTCCGTTTTAAGACATCTAGGAGTATGAATTTTTTAAATTTGAATTATATT
Source organism: Tetramorium simillimum (assembly GCA_011636635.1). NCBI lineage: Eukaryota > Metazoa > Arthropoda > Insecta > Hymenoptera > Formicidae > Tetramorium > Tetramorium simillimum. The sequence continues at coordinate 3,856 of VBVQ01004018.1, forward strand.
TAAAAATATATATATGATATTCAAACGTTTTTTTTTTAAATTCACACACTCGTAGGCGTCTTAAAACAGGGGACACATCACGCGCTAAAAGTGTGTGATATTCACACATTGCTTCTAACAGTGATGGTTTAATTTTTCCTCGACAGAATTGTGCATTGCAAATGTTTTTTTAATTACCCGCGAGAGCAATTGAAGTTGAAGGAAAGGAAATTGAGCGATTCGTCGAACAATGATAAGAAAGAGGGATGAAAACATACGCGAATATTTATCCAGAGACTTTATTTTTCGAAAGCAACGGAACCTGGGGACTGGTCGCCGAGGGTGTCCGTCTCTCTCCGTCCCGACGCCGCCGGATGACGCCACAGAGTGCCGTTCCTTTTATCTACCGTCGTCCTTTTTTGGCATAGAAATCCAACGAATAATCGCGCGCTGAAATCGCATCGGCGCGCTCGCTATGCGTCCTGAATGCAGCACGATGCATATTGCATGGCCGAAGGAAAGCCGTTCGCCGTCGCCGCCGCCGCCGCTCGCGTCGCAATCCTGTGTGAACGCGGAGTTCTGTTAGAAATCAGAACGCGGGGCGACGTTCGTGAAACAACATTTATATAGACTTTTTTTACAGTCTCTCCCTCTCTCTCTTTCTCGACGAGTAGACAGGAAATCGTGGCCCGAACGAACAAGTAAAATCCCAGCGTGAAGCAAATAAATAAATCACGCCGTTGATCGGCCTCTTGTTTTCTCTCTCGATTATCAGGTTTAGTGCATCATAAATTATGTAGCTATTATGTCGCGATTGTTATTAAATTTACCTATCCATTATGTACCCCCGTCGATTTGTCTAGAAAAATCCTCGAAAGAACGCACGCTTATTTATTATACTTTTACATTATCATTACGAATGTCAGCGGATTTAGATTCCTGCTTCTTTTTTTTTTATGCTAAATCTGTCAACTCGGGTTTCTCGATTTTTTTTTCCCCCGTAAAAAGAAGGAGAGATATAAATCGACAACGACATAATAGACCGGCAAGTAGGATGTTTATGATGTCCCATAACGGACGCTCGTTGCGAGCCTTCGCCGGAGGAAGAAAAAAAGGCGCAGAATTCCGCTTCTGTGCGCGACGCGTACGTAATTTACGCGAAGTCGGTATCCAGTCTTGCGTAATTCGGTCCCGCCATGCGGGGATATAATTTCAGCTTTAATAGCCGCGGGACGCATCGCATTTTCATAGCTCCGCATAATCGGGCCGTTAAATCGTCGACGCCGCGGCGTCCAGGAGAAATCCGATGAATGCGGCGTGTCGCCAATCCGGATGGACAAAGCCCGTAAATAAGACGGGAGATATGAATAACGAGCGGGTGCTCGTGCCCGGGGAGCCGTTGAGATATTCGATTCTCGGGGTTTTATATTAATAATATGCCTGAATTTATTTCTCGATACTCCAACGGCGAAATTCCAACGCTTAGATAGATTTACATTCGAAAACTGTGTGAATGGAGCGTGGCGGTTTTGAGATACGATGTTACAGGACATCGCGATAAGTCCTTCCCCTCGGGCGCGTTTAAAAACGCGTTATTACATTGAAGCGGCTTTACGTATATTTCTTCTTCTTCTTTTTTTTTTGCACGCGTATAAATGGAGCGTGCTGGAATATTCCGCCATTATTGCCGGTCGGTGAATCCAGCCTGCCAGTTGACCAACTGGTAAGACAGGACGGACAATGTGCGCGCCGGTTTTTGTCGGGTGAAATTCTGGTTCACCATCGTGCTTTGCACGCCATCGCCGCGACTTTCCATTGCGTCTCCTTCGCGGAAAATCACGGATTCTGTCGTCGAGAGCTGATTCTACTGAACTGAACGTGAATAATATGCAATTCTAGATCCAGTTCAGATCCGAAGGAAAAACGGCGTTTTTTGCGAAAAAGAAAATCATACGCCGATTCATTTAATTTATTGTTGTTGATATCTTCTTACCCGCAGTAACTCTCATTTATATACCGAAGAACTTTGAGAGCGTTAATCGAAATCTGCAATTGCTTGAAGAAAATTGGAAGGATGGTGAGGGAGAGACGTGGGGGAAATACAGACACATACAGACACGCGGCGTATATTGTCAAAATATATTCAATGAAAAAATGATCTTGCAAAAGTTTGGACAATCCTTCCGCATCGTTACAAGGAGGACTAATAGTAGGAGCAATAATAACAGTAGTGTCCTGCGTATCCTCATTTACTATTACTTTTACCTCTCGCCTAGAGAAGCACGACCGCTACCGAATGCAATTAATAGGGCCCTACAACCTATAACGGTGCCTTAAGAGAAACGCACGAGGAACGTCCTTTATTTACAGTAATAACCAGGTCGTACCGTGAGTTGCTTCTTTATGGGTTTTTTCCGCGGTCTGATCTTGAGCAATAATTACAATAACGCGCGTTCGCAGCTTCGTCCCTTTTCTTTTCATAAATAATTATCCTCTCGTCAAAATCCAGCGTTTCGCTCGAGCGTCCGACGGAGTGTGATCTTCAACGTGTGTTCGCGTGCGTTTCTTTAGTTTCGATATAAATATCTGCTTTTATTTACAGAAAACGCGACACGATTAGAAAAATGTAGAAGATACAATCAGAAAAATATAAATCTCGACTATTTGTCGACCGACTTGCAATACCCAATTTTCTTAAAAAAAAAAAATCTGAAAACGTTTCTCAAACAAAAAGGAAAAAATATATGTCTAATGAAATTATAGAAATTATAAAATAATTAATAGTTCACGATTCGTCGGCCAAATGCAAAATCGACATGAATAAAAGATCCGCTCGGGGACGTCGAGGTCTCGTGAAACGCCGAATTTTCACACAGCACTGGTAATGTTCGCGATCCTTAATTAGACTTAGGCGAATAAATAGATTTTCGTTCACTAATTACATTGCCCTCAACGAACGACTTTAGTATTCTGCGGCGCGGCGCCGCAATTCGAGCTACAATAAATACAACGGTCTTATTGAATTAAACAGATCCACGCGCATCAGCGCGGCAAATTTTACATCGTCCTGCCGCCGAGGCGAGCTCCCCGAGGAGCCAATTTTCGGGACGTGAAAGACAAGCTCTCCGTTTTCGTCAGTTGAGGAAGGAGAACACTCACAACTCGACCGAGGGACAACGGCGCTCTCGAAAAGTGCACTCCTCGAGTTCCTGCTCGATCGGTCCGTCCGCGAATTTCCGCTCGCGGAAACGTTCCTTCCTTCTTCTTCTTCGCCCCCTTCCTTTTTTTTTTACACGCTCATCGACTTATTCACAATTCATCACGTCTCTTCACGCACTCGCGAGCGATTTCACTCACGTGAGAAACCGTCCGGAAGGATGGGCGCGCATCCGAATACCCATGTCCCGCTTGCGGGACGCGCGGCGCGCTAGCCAGAGAGCCCGAACTCGGACGTGCGGGATCACGCGCAGTCCAGGGACGCCAGGGACGCGGGGCTGTGGGGACCGCCGAGCATGAAGGGCGGACTCATCGGCGGCCCGCCGCTTCCGGTGCTGTTGCCGTAGAGCTCAAGGTCGCCGAGATTACCGCCGTCCACCCCGCCGTCGCACTTGTCGGACTTGCCCTCCTGCTTCAGCACCATGCGCCGCCATTTTGCTCGCGCGTTCTGGAACCAGACCTGGGAACAAGACGAGCAGAGGGTACGGACGGTTACGCACGTGGACGGCATTGAGCGGTCGTCGCGTTGAGAGATTCGCACGGACTCCCGCGAGATCGAATTGCGGTGGGAGAACGCGATCGAATTCGCGAATTAATTAGGGGAGGACGGGGTGAAAATGGAAAATGGACCTTCCAACCGAGAACCGTATCTTCTGTTTTATTTTATGATCGTCTCACAGATAGTGCAGCTATTTATCAATTTATCATTTAGCTACCGGTCCATTTTCAACCCCGCAGTTTGCTTCACCCCACCTTCCCCTTTTCAACGTAAACGTTTTCAAGTATCATAATAGGACGTTTATACACGTTTACGCTGAGAAGAATTCATGGACGCTTTGTGCCGCGTTAGATAAGAGTTCCTTCTCCTATTCACGCGTGCGTGTGTATGCGCGCGCGCGCGCGGGCGCACGTGCGCGCCTCTTCGCGAGGCCTCCTCTATATTCACAATAGATGAAAGACGATGCGATCCGACGTCGCCATTTTCAAGACAGTCTCCTCCCCCGCGGACCTCCAACGAAAGAACTCGCGAACCAACTACTCGTGCGTGTCCCCCCTCGGATGCGTGAGCGCGCGCGCGCGTGTGTGTGCCGGCGTGTGTCCGTGCGCGCCCGGTGGGCAAGTATTCGTGCGTTTCGCGATCAATATCAAGCAAGATGGCGACCAAGAACCCTACGAATACAATAGCGGCCACCTCCAACCCTCTCCTTCGGCTCGGCGAATGGGCGCAGAAGCGAGGCGATGTAGCGGCTGGAATGATTGTTATGCGGAAGACCGCGGGAAACATGGCGATGATTTTTTTCCAGCGGTCCCCGGTTCTCTTGAGAATTACGTTTCGTTTTACTTTACGGAGGACAGTTTCGTTACAGACAGGTGTATCGAGAATTAGCAAGATTCTAAAGTTTACGGTTCAGGAAAGAACCGTACCGAAGATGATAGAATGAGACAACCATTTTTATTTTTTAATATAATCATCACTTATTTTAATACATTTTTTCGAATGATGAATCAGTTTTTCTATGCAACTAAAAAATATTCTAAATTTTTGTCCTTGCAATTTAACACTGGAGATCACTGCTTTATCAATTTTTTTCATGCAAATTAGGCGTCAATTTTAAAAATAAAAAATAACTACTTTTATAGGTTTCTTATTAAAATCCAATTTGTGTGGAAAAAGAATTTGTTGGTAATGTTAAAGACAAAAGTTCCGAATATTTTTCTAATGGTACAGAAAAATTAATTCATCGTCTAAAAAATGTATTGAAGTAAAAGATGATTATATTAAAAGATAAAAATATATAATATTTATATCTTTGAGTCGAAAACCTTTTGATCTTACTATGTGTACATGTAGAAATGAAAGTTGATAGATAAGAATTGTCGTATTTCGATAATACATGATTTTAAATTTCTCTTTTTTTAAACTTTACTTCTAAGTGCTTGATCTTCAATTGCTCAAAACTGCCACTTTGAACCTATAAAATCTAGAGCTTTGTGACTTCAAGAAATACTCAAACTTTGTTACTGCGGAATTCTAGGGTGTAGAATGTCTGGAGTGTGTAATTTTACGTCTTCAAGTTTTCACAGCCTAGTCTGACATCCGATCTTCACAATTGAAATTAAGTCTTACAAAAAAAAAAGGCAAGCCGAATATAGAAGAGAATTTCGCGTGACCCGAGCTTTCCACGCCACCGCGTTCCGCCTCGCCTCATTTACCTTTAAATCGTCAGTATCTCCCGCACTCGATCGTTCTCCCTTTTCATCCGCGCGCCCGTGGCACGCTTCACAAAGGAACGGCGCGCGCGAAACTTTCGTAACAACCTAATAATTTAACGGTAGTGGGTTAACGAGAGCGAGCCGGCGCGCGGGTCCGACGTTACGACGGAGCCTAGCCGTCCGCCGGGGGGGTTTTGACTGTCTCCGGATTGACGCCGGCTCGTAATTACGGAGAAAGGCCGCAGCCTCTCGTCGACGGAAATATCGCTCCGTTCCGCGCGGTTCTTTTAACTTCGCAGCCACGCCGTGCGCGCCGCACTAATTGGGAGAAGCGCGCGTGTCTACGCGCGGCTCGCGTACGGGAATATTTTTATAGGGCGCACCCCTCCCGAAATGTGAGAGAGGCAAAGGGACGGAGCGAGAACCACCGGCTATCCGTCTTTGAATTTTCCTTTCGCGCCCGGGTCGCCGTGATCTCGTTATTTTTTCACGGTAATTTATGTATTGTACAAATTGGAGCCACTATACAGTAAATTTTACTCAGTTTTAAGAAAATCCAAAAGTCAAGTGCAATTAAAAATAAATAAATTTACGAACACTCAGTTTCAAAAAAAATCTGACATTCTTTTTGGAAATTTTTACCGAGGAGATGTAACATTTCTAATGTTTATAAAATTTTATTTAAGGATTTCTTTCAAAATTCAATTCTATATTTAATTCATAAAATACAATATGCTTTGTATCGGGATTAGATACGACTAAAAGTGGTCAAAATTAACAATTTCATAATTACGTCAGCGCACAACTGCTTTCGGAACTGTACGCGACACGGTTAAGAGGCTAACGAAATCGAAACGAGGAAATTCCAGTTTCAACACCGCGGTCTCAGCTCGCATTAGGTGAAAACGCGGAATCGCAAACGGCGTGAGTCTCTCTGTTTACCTGCAACACCCTTTTCGGCAAGCCAGTTTTCTGGGAAAGCTGCTTGAGATCCTTCGCGTCGGGATTGTGATTGATCGCGAAGTAGCTCTTCATCGTCCTTAACTGGTGATGCTTAAAGCTCGTTCTCATCCGTTTCGTCCTGCTGTTGGAGCCGGGCATGCCGGGGGTCCCGGGGCCTCTGCCGAAAGGCATGTCTATGTAGTCCGCGTTTAGGTCTGCAACATAAATCCAGAAACGGCATCGTCATTGAGATCGGTCGGATTTCGATCGAGAGCTATTCTGGAATTTATCGCTTGACACGTTTGTCTGCCCAGCGAGTTTTAAACTGTCAAATTTAATAGAATTTTCGTCGTCGTAAGCATACATTACAAAATATTGTGTAATATGATTAAATGAGATTACATCCTCGTGATTAGCGTGTTAAATTGCGCACTTTTTACTTTACATTGTTTTCTGCATATTTAAGGGCCGGTTTTTCCAACTTCTTGGTAAGCGAACTAAATAGTTAAATTATACATATAAACTTGTCTAATTTGAAGATAAAACAAAGACAGATGTACAATTTAATTATTAGTTAGCTTACCGAGAAGTTGAAAAAGCCCTAAGTGATTTAAAGTTTTAATGAAAATTTTATATTAAATGACAATTATTTTTCACAAGCATTACAAAATTTTGATAATGTCGACCGTCAATAATTATCAGGGCGCCATTAAAAATTCAAGAATCAGCCATGATTATCGTAGCAATCAACGTGTTTGGTTTAGCCACCTACAATCTATCTCGAGGAAATTCCACAAATTTTAAAGAGGACTGAAACGAGCGAGACACGGAGGGACTCGTGTACTATCCCACCGAATCAATTTGCTCGAGCTCGCTCGCGCAGCGTCGACAGTATCATCCTTGTAGGCAGAGGCGCGCGCGATAGATCGGCGTGGCCGTGAATGAGGTATCGTGCCTGCAAACTATTTGCTGCATAGAGCTGTAATTGGCCGTGTACCCATCGGCCTTTCGCATACGCTATCGCCGTTTCCCCTTTCCCCGTCTAATCCGCCACTTTGCACTCGAGGAGCTAATGAGCTGTGATACGCATCAAACAGCGTTAGAACCCGCTTCCGTCGCGTCGGCTCAGCGTGATCGCCCGTGCTCGAAACCGAGAGCGCAGTCGATAACTCTATCCGCGTGCCGAGGGAGAATCGGGGATTGTATCGGGACAAAATGACGGCGGGCGTTCGACGGATTACATTGTCGTTTTCGAATAATTCTCGGAACATTACGTTATTGCGTTTTTAATTTCTTCCTAAATTCAATCATAGTTATCTCTCCTTTCTCCCTGCGGGAACAAGTTGCGCTCTCGGTGTTGCAATCCAGTGACACAAAAACCGCCTCGTTATCCAGCCCGACCGTTCGCTTCGCTTATTAAACAATTAATACACGCGCAATCTGTACGAGCGATTTGTTCGCGCGCAAGACCGCACGCTGCGAACTACAACCATAACTCAGATGTTACTAAACGCACGGCCATTTATCTCGCCTCGGAAGCGTGGATCGTCGCGGCCCTTAGCCGACGGCCGTAAAAAATTGCCGGCATGATCCACGATAGATCAGGGACCGGCCTGTGGTACCCGGGCGAGATCACCTGCGCGCGCCGCCGCGATCCTTTTTCACGGCGACACGGCGACATCGGGCGACCTCCTCCAGCGAGAGCGAGAGCGGCAAAAGGAGCAGAGCGACGAGGTGGCAAGTAGAAGTTTCGGCGTCCGCGCAGTGGTTCTTCGGCCGGAGCCAGCTGGTACCGCCGCGCCGCGCCGCGCCGCGCCCGTTCCCACGATCGGTCCCCGGCAATCAGAAATTGAGTTCTCCCGGGGTCTAACCGGGTCGCCGCCGCCCACGCGTCGCATTTCGTCGAGGGACTTCGATTCGGGAATTTATGTCGCGCCGACAAATTTTATCTGGCTTCGGTGGCAAGCGTCGCGCGCCCACGCACGCCCGTAAATCACCGGCGGATCGAGGGTGCGTTCCCCCCCGCGTGACACGAGGCACCTTTCGAGAAGTGTCTGCGAAGTTGGCACCCCGAAATGCGAATTTTTACAAAATCGATGTAGCATTTGATTGTTCATGTTTGTTCGTGAATAATTGTTTTTATGGACAAATATGGATAAATGGTGAACAATCGGAAAATTTATATAAATTTGAAAAACGCACTTACGAATTTTTAAAAATGAAATTTGTTGAATTCTTTTATTTTGAATTTTTTTATAAGATGATTAAGTATTTACGGATAAATGTGAACAAATGATGGACAATCAAATGCCATATCAATGTAAAAATTCACAGACTTTTTCGGAGAATGTATCTAAACTTCTCGATCTGTGAGACTTTCGTGCCATCTCAAGCTCGCGAATGATCCTTTAAACTGTGGGACCATGAGATTTCCGGAATTTTAAGATACTTGGAATTGAAAACTTCGAGGTTTCACGACCTAGGCATTCCGAGACTTCGATCTTCGGAACTCTGGCGCGAGATAGCATCTACCGCATCCTCGTTGCATTCCTCACGTTTTTCGTGATTGCTACGCTAAATGCAATAAAAAAGAAATTCGCACTTACCAAGACTCGCGGTCATACCCTCGAGATCCTTGGGCTTCCTCTTCCTGGGCCTGCCCTTCTGCCTGGGCGGCGGGACCACCGCGGCGGCGCCGTTGAAGTAGGGCACCTTCGGGGGCGAGGAAGCGTCGGGCACGGAAGGCGTGGAGGGCTGCAGCGGCACCGGGCTGACATGACTGTGCGGATGCTGGGGGTGCATCGAGTGATGTGGGTGCGGTGGCGCGTGATGATGATGATGATGGTGATGGAGGAACTCGGGCGAGGGGAAGGGCTGGCCGGGGTAGTGCGGCCCGGGCGGGTAGACCGGGACCGGCGGGCTCTGGGCCGGATGCAGCTCGGCGCCCATCTCGTAGTGCAGCCGGCAGAGCACGGCGCCGTCCCGCATGCCGAAGTGGTCGCCCTTCGTCAACAGCACCGCGCACGCCGCGCACGAGAAGCAGCGCACGTGGAAGACGAGCTCGCGCGCGCGCATCACCAGCTCGGACGCCAGGATCGCCGCTTGGCAGCGCGCGCACCGCTTCATGCTGCCGAACATCCTACGAACACAGAGAACGGAGGAGATCAATATTATCCTGTCGCCGCATCCTGAAGGCCGCGTTTCGGTGCACGTTAATGATTGCATTCCTGTATTCGTTTGACCCTCTGAGGCACAGTGGTAGCCCAGGCTACTCTCTCTCTCTCTCTCTTTAGAATCAAATTTTCACACTTTGGTCTCATTTTTAGTTCCTTAGATATCATAGACCTAAAAAAAATGCAGAAATGATAATGGGAAATGTTATTATGATAATCTAGGTTAATAAATAAATAGATAAATTTTTAAATTCTTTCCGATACAAAAATTCGTGCCTCAAAGGGTTAATTTTCGCAGTTGAACGTTGGAAAGGATTAGAACCCCGAGGTGATAAGAGCTGCGCGACGAAAAGGCCCTGCCTCACGCGATCCGAACAAATGTACGACAAATGTGCGCGGCGCGTACACCATTATTAAAACTACACGCGGCGCCCCTGTCCTTCAATAAATCTCTCGCGTTCGGTTAATCGAGGGGGGGAAAAAAAAAGGAGGAGAATAATCTTGAAACGAGCCTCATCGCGACCTAGCAGCGTTATCCAGTATAAACACATTCCGCACGTCCGACGTGCTATCGCGCCGCGATATCCCCCCCGGGTATCAACCAATGTCCTCAATAGAGAGTTCCGCTAAAGAGAGACCACGTCGCGCGACGGGGGGGGGGAGAGCGAGGGAAAAAAAGGAACGAAGGAAAAAAGTGCGCGAGGGGAGAGAAAGAGAGAAAAACGTGCGAGAAGGACGTGCGGCGGCTCGGCCGATATCGCGAAGGCCGGCGAAGATACGCTCCGGCGGGGGGCAGCGGACGGGGGAGAGACGGAGAGGAATATACCGATGCACCGGGCGCCGTGACATCGCTACTGCATTAGCGGCACCCTGCAGTCTCCATTACCGGAGCCGGTCGACTATCTGGCCGACAACCACGCCGCGGCTACCTACCCAACCACTTATCTCGCTCCGCGCCTACCAAATATATTACCACCCCGCGCGCGCTCGCGCGCGCGCGCGCGCCCCTACTAAAGAACCTAGATAAAGACGTGGCCCGATCTTATAACGCCGATCCCGGAGCCGGTCGCCCCGGCTACACTGTACGCGCGGTCCTTTACGACGTCCTCGGGGTATCGGATCGGAAATGGACGATTTCGGCGACGGTGGAGCGAACGGCGCGATACGCGCGTCTCCCCGTCGCGGAGAGAAAGAGAGAGAGAGAGAGAGGCAGAAAAGCTCGCGCGGTCTTCAACCTCCGCTGTAAGTCTCGTCGGCCGTTGAACGTTCGCGTCCGTGAGATACTTGGATCGTCTTGGCGTGCTAAACCGCCATTTACTTTTTTTTAAATGTTCTTCGTTTACCTTATTGCTCTTGTTTCTATGTATTTGATATAAATATCTTAATTTTATCTGGACTTTTGAATTGATAGATTTCTGGAATCTCAGAACTTTGACATTTATGGTTCTTTTTCTGTGTCTTTGATTTCAGACTTTTCGGTCGTCGCGAAGCTCCTCGAACGACTGATGACGGAACGACTGTTCGCGATGTTGCAAGTGAACTTTCCACAGATCGGAGATATCGACGAGAATGAAATGGATGTGGACAAAGGGAGGATGTAAATGTACGAAATGCCACTCGCGATAGAATCTACGTGATTGGAAAATGGAGAAATGCGGAACAAGTACGTACGAGAGAAACGACTTTTGCAACTGGACAATATACATAAATAAAAATTACGTAAATTATATCGACCGAATGCTTGCGGAAATATCGTAACAAGATGAAAATAGTCATTCTGCTAAGAATTTGTTCTAAATTTTGCAACGAGAATAAAGAATACGATTAAGATTTCAAAGTATGAAGTGATTTAGAATGGCGGTATTTACAATGGGAGGATAATTTTTCTGGCGACAGGTCGAGAACGGAAGAGAATCGTAAATTTGAAGGAGAGACTTAGTCTGTGGACTGTGGGATTAACCACACTAAGTCTTTCGCTCTTTCTTAGGGGGTTCTTGACTCGAGACACATTGTAATCTCTGATCCTATTGACTACCCTACTCTCAATGGGGCGATGACCACGGGTGAGGCTGGTTTGTCTCCAGCGGCGTGTAAGACCGCACATTTTCACCTAATCGGATCTGTCGTACCCTGCTCGCTAATCGAGCGAGAGATTTGCCGGCTGAAGAAAATTGAAAGTGAAAAATACAAGTAATAACAGTAGATAAACAATTAAAAAAACAAAACTCTCGAGAAAGCTGCTTAAAAAGTTTCAATTATAAACAAATTTTATTAATACATGTATCACAAGTATACGAAAATTTTTTTTAAAGATATAAAACAATGAGCGATACTTTTCAACTTTGAGAAAGAAAAATCTTGACAAAGTTAAGAAAACGTACGACAGACAATTTAATAATTCAAATACTAACAATAAATCGGTACGTGTCGATCAAAGTGTATTTGTCGCGGAGATAATTTTCAACTAGATAACCTTCCGCCGCTAATCCATCGTCAACAGGTGAGATCGGCGCTTTCGGCGGAAGAAGTACAACCCGCTTCCCCGGGGGCTACCACAAGCGGAAACGTGAGACGTAGCGTGAAACAGCGCGGGACAGTCGCGATGTGACGCATGACGCGTACCAAAGCCCTCGCAACCCAAGCGTGTTACCCTCAAAATCCCATAAAACATTCTTCCCCCTTATTTATACTTCTCTCTGGTGAAACACCACACCCCGTGCTTTTGCGTGCGTCCGACCGTCCCAGGTAAAACGTTCGGCCGACCGAAATCCGCAGAGCTCCGGGGCCCCCCCCGTCGAACCGCCGACCTGGAGGCGGTTTTTCGGGGACCTTTCGTCACCTCTAAGGCCCCGTCGAGCCGGATGAATGAAGCCGGGGGCCCCGGGAACAATCTCATTCCGGGTCTTCATCCTCGGGCTTGCGACAAGAC
>VBVQ01004019.1:0-16300 GCA_011636635.1 Tetramorium simillimum
CCCTCCCTCCCTTTGCACATCTTAACTCTCGGTTGGTGCACGATAAGTTATGGAATCCTATCCATAGTGGTTTCGTGAATTCGCATCATATTGTTGAAAACTAATATTTTCTTGTTTTACGTAGCATTTTTAGTTTTCGTCATAAAATGTAGAAAAAAAGATACATTAAGTGCGTATGATTATATTTTTTATTCCGTTGTCTTTTAAATTTTCAGTGAATCTATATATTATGCATTCACGTTCGATGGTAGCTATAAGCGTTAAGAGTTTCTACATCACGCTTTTATTAATTATTCGGGATAATATAATAAATTGCAAAGTGCAAATTATTTATACGTCGTCTATGAGTGAAATATTACTATGTTTGACAATGCATGAGTTAAAAAAGTCTAAAGGTTAACAAGTGACCCGTCAATAATATATGAAATGAGTTAACGGTAATTTCTACAAGTTCTCTCTCTCTCTCTCTCTCTCTCTCTCTCTCTCTCTCTCCCCCGGTGATGCTTGAATATTGAACTCAAGCTAAAATTGATCAGGTCTTAAGCAAATTCCACGCGAAACGCTATTTATCTTCGTTATCAGCAGTTTCTACGCTTAATATGATCTATGTGCTTTTTCTGCGTATAAAGCTTCGCGTTACATCTCCGGGCAAACGCGAATGGACGTGCATTTATCAGGCATTGCGTTGAATTTCGCAATGTATTCGCAAGTACGATATTTGTTTCGAACTACAGACCGCGTATCGCCGGTCGGTGTATATTATTTCACCTTTCCTCGGGGATATTCGCAGATAAACGCGCATGAAAATCGGTAATCACGGTTCGCATATCGCGGCGCACGCTCTCCCGCTTTTGTCCCGCGTTTCGCCGTTTCTTCCGCACAATTTGATAAATATTCTCCCGCCCGTTAATCCCGCCGAGACCGTTCGGTCGATCCCCGGAATAACGTGCTCTCGTAATTTGCAACAAATAATGATATTAACGTCGTCCATCACTGCGTACGAGAATACACTTTGTGCGGCTGCGCGTTACCAGGCTTAAATCAGATTACATCTAACTTATCCTCCGGCGTGGAGGAAGAGAGAGAGAGAGTCCCCGCGGCATAAATCACACTCGGACGTACGCGTTATGCGCGCACAACGCGTGCAATAGAGAATGGATGTAATTAGAGCGCGCGTGTCATCTACGCTAAAACGCAGTCCGAGGCTCATTACCGGAGGTGCGCGGTAAAAAAGTGGCCGATCATCAATCTTTGTGAGTCTTCCACGCCAAGATAATGCCCTACTTATCAAGCTGCCAAGTCGACGATAAACTCGTCCTGTTCTCGCGACTTACGTTGCCGCCGCCGCCGCCGCCGCCGCCGAAAACTCTGTAATCATCCACCGTAATTACTAAATAATCGTTAGCGGGTCTTGATAATACACTGCCAAAGTTGATTCACGACGCCCGTATCAGCGTACCGTGCGATGCCTGTAAAAATAATCTCTCAGTATAATATTCCTATCATGATTATCATTTTGATGAACGGAATTATTTGAAGATACCCTGCGTGAATAATTTCAAACGATCGTATCTTTTAATTAATGGATCCGCGCGCTTGCTGCCTACGTTCGACCTAATTCACCAAGATACAAATTGAATTATAATTTATTTATATTTATTCGTATTGTAAATTGCTCTCTGTGAATGGTCTGGAGTAATCTCGCGAGTATCTTCGAATTCATTAAAAAGTCTTGGTAATCGCCCGCCCGCCCGCGCTTCAATCTAACGACGTCGTTAAGCCGAGCGCGTCAGGCGCGATTGGCGCCTCGTGTCCGTGCCGATCACCGTTCTCATATATGAGATGTATATTGATCTTGGACAATACCGAGTCCGAGTCTCGCGCCGATACAGTCTCTCCTTTTTAAAGCCGCACTTGACACAGCCTTGACTCGGCCGGCCATTACGCACGTGGGCGTCCCGCCCGGAGCGCTCGCGAGCCGCGATTCACCCGGCTCGCAATTGCACTAACGAGTTTCGCAACGCGGTGCGGCGGCGGCGGCGGGAGAAAGAGAGAAAGAGAGAGAACGCATCGAACTGTAATGAGGGGAAAATTAGCGGCAGCGCCCCGGCACCGGGGAACGGCGCCGGTGATGCCGGTGATGGCGGTGGCGGCGCGGTTGCACCGCTTGATTTCTTCGTGTAAGCGATTAGCGTGGCCGCGCACCGGCTGGCACCGGAGTCCGACGGAGAGAGAGAGAGAGAGAGAGAGAGAGAGACTTCCTTATGTCAGGGGCGAGGCGCAACCAAACGCCCGCCTGCACTTATGCGAGCCGGCTCGTACTTAAGTCGAGAACTTAGGCGTTAGTTAAGCCGGGCCAAGGGCTACCTTGAAGTGAGAGGAGCCACCCTGCGGCCGCCGTGCGGCTTCGCGGATACGACCGTGGAATGCCGCGTCGTTTTCCTCTTTCTCTCCTGATTGATGCCGCGAGCCACGTAACTCTCCCGTATACGACGTACTTACGGTCGGAGGAAAATCCGGCTTCGCGGAGCAACAGCTCGCGAGAGCGCTCCGGAGATGTACCGGTCGAGATATTCGAGGTATCAACGGGATCGTAAAGTGCGCGGGTACGGGTGTGTCGGCGATTTTTCAGAATGCGAACGATGCGTTTTTGCATCCTTATGAATAACTTTCTGAAATAACGTGTCTGTTACTGCGCCCGTTCGGAGTCTTTCAATCGGTAATAATTTCGCGTGCAATTATGAATTTTTTTTACACGCACAACGCCACAACGCCACAGTTGAAACGCACTAAAAATTTCTTGCGCGCTTATAATACGCGTTTATCATTAGCTCGTAACTTCGCAAACGTTGAAATATATTAAAACGTTGAAATATATTTTTCATTGACGATATAGTTATCGTCTCCGTTCCACGTTGCGTCTTACTTGCTCACCTCAGCCAATACCTGTGTCAGAGGTTAACGAAGTAAAGGGCAGGGTTTTTGCCAGGGCATTTATCGTCACGATAGTGAGCCAAGGGTTGAATCACCAAGTTCACGTGTCTACGTAGCGTATGTACGTGTGCGAGAGGAAGGGGCGGTAAGCAAATCGAGGCGGTGGGGCGAGAAGGTGAAGTTACTTGTTATTTATGCCGCGTGCTTACCGTGACTTCAGGGTCTGCCGACTTGGGCGAATCGTATATCGATTGTGAGAGGGAGAGAGAAGGAGAATTTATGCACATAACGGCCCTAATACAGGGTTACGCATGTACCGAGAATTACGGCAGAGAGAGAGAGAGAGAGAGAGAGAGAGAGAGAGAGAGAGAGAGAGAGAGGAAATAAAGAGAGTGAGCTCAGTCTACGTCTTAATTTCATACTCGATGCAGCTAATAATTCCGCGTCGTTTTGATGCCGATCGCATATCGTGCTCGCGACGGTCAATTAACGTTTAACCTTGACGAGTATCGCCTTGCATGTGCCTTGCACTCAATCTAGTGCATGCACGTCTGCTATACATGCTATAGTCTTGATTGAGCAACGCAGAATTGTCGACTGAAAATTGGATACGCGACAACGCTACGGTATGATTTGCGATAGATTACTAATTAATTGTCACCTCAATCTTAACTTTTTCAACGCTATTAGAAATGGCAATATCATATTAAGTGAGATATAAAAACGTAAAATTTGCCAAATTAAGAAGATATAAATAGTAAATTTTTAGTTTTTTGCAATAATACTCTACAGATTTATAAACCTCAAACGTTTGTAATCACAATAGAAATTTTCGTTCGGGATATAGAAAATATTATTTATCATTTAAGCAAAAAAATAAAATATCATTTACATCCAGACATTTAATTACATAGCGAAAGTATCGTATTATGAAAATACTTAATGAAAATAATATTATTGATCACGTGATTATGAATCACGTTACTATTATGTAATTAGATAGCAAAATCTCTCCGTCTATACTTTCTCATTTCATGCCATCGCACTATCTATATACGCGATGCATCCAAGTGCGTTTATACATGTTGTACGTTTCATATGTGTTTCCTTGCCGGAGATACAATGAAACATCATCATGTGTGAGAAACACTCAGGTGCGCGGTGAATACTTATTCACGGATGTTACTCAATGCGTGAGAAATTATGATCTGCAAGCTGAATAGGTTGAAGTAGGTTTCGCCCGCAGTGAAACAATAACAATGGAGTCCTATTTCGCAATTTTTCCCAAATCTTGGGTGAATTTATCGCCGTTTGTGCTCACAATAATAATTCGCGCTTACCATAAGCAGTTAACTATCAATAGCACGTCAAATCGTGGGATGACAATATACGCGCTATAACAGAATTCGCGATACATGCATTCATATAAAGAATTTATGCTGTAAGAAGAGTCGCCCGTCGGAAAACACCAACAGTTAAACGACGAAATTGCGTATCAGATAGAATGTCGTGTCGTGCATAAAAGTTTTCTTTACGTTTATTACATACACGGCCGAATGAGAAAATTTCCATAAATGGATCGTTACTGAAGACTGAAGTTTAAATGACGTGTTGATTATAAGAACTTTTCGTGCGAGGTATCGGATGGCTATATTTTTCTGGCGAAGGAAACGAGCAGTGCGAACGCTCTTTCTTTTTTTCTTTTTTCGACTACACTGCTGCATTGTAACACGCGATACATGTGGCGAACTTATTCAACCTTGTTTCATTCGCCCAATTTGGAATCCAGTTAATATTTCTTTGGCGCCACAGTATATTACGGCTTTACCTCGCGTGATACTACGTACAAATTAATGTAAACACTAGTTTTTAAAACGCACGCAACACATGATGCACATATCTTGAATCCCATACTATGGCATATATGGCAATTAATGTAATGGCCCATACATTTCGGTAAGAATGTATTCGATTAGCCGAAATTAACTCGTATATCGATTTAATTATAACGTCGATGCCTATTCGGAATTGCTGATTTACTTTAAACATATTAAAATGAACAATTTTACTATTAATCACGTAGGAAATATTTGTTTTTTAATAATTATAAAATATTTCATTATTACATACAAGTATTATATACTTTACCCTCTTTTATTATTATTTTTATTTGAAAATTATGAAAGTGAAGTTAATAAATTTCAACTTGTTATAAATTTCAACTCTTCTGATATATTATAGATTCTTCTGATACCTATATCAACAAAATTGTTAATTATTTCTGAAAGTGTGTGATATTTTTTATTCACTTTTTCCACGAAAGTAAAAAAAGTCCTATGAGAAACCATCGTCTCTTGGGAAATAAAATAACTAATAAATAATGTTAATGCAAAATTATTCTAATTAGAACGCTCATAATACTAAATGCGAAACTCCCTAATGATTAATAATTGCACGATATCGCGGCGAGGGTCGTAAATGTAACGTCGAGATTAGCGCTTCTGTGATTCCCTTGTTCACGCACTCTCAACGATCGGCGATTAACAATTATAATTATTCGGCCGAGAGACGCGGCGCGCAACGAGCGCAGCAAGCCGGTCGACGATTTCACGACGACGGCGGCGGCGGCGGCGGCGGCTTGCATATTCCGCGCCGAGACGAGGCATTCGCGTTGTTGCTTCGACGCGGCGGTTGCAGCCAATTTGCGTACCTCTATAAATACAGGTACCGACGCTGCGCTCGGTACTTGCGCGTTACTTGCATCGAGGAAATATACCTAGGCGTTCGGTACCGGGTGTATGTCCGTATTATACATAATGCATGATTCGCTGCGCATCTCGCCTCCTGCGAGAGGAGAGAGAGAAGAGAGAGAAGAGAGAGAGAAGAGAGCGAGAGGGGATGGGAAGTCCCGCTGAATCGCGAATCCTTCCGCTGATTCTTCCTTCCCTCGTGTCGCTGCGGATCCCGCTAATTAAGGGACGAGAGAGACACTCGACGTCGAATTCTTGAGAGGGTTGCGTGGTAACGTGTCTGCGTGTTTCCAGCCGGCGAAATACAGTAAAGTCACCCGCGATTGCCGTCGCCGGGGTGGGCAGGAGGCGCGGCGCGGCCAGCTGTTTTTCCGCCGATGATTAAGTACCGATAATGACGCGAATAAGTATTCGCGTAATACGCCGCGGACGATCCGGCCGCGTCGACCGCGCTGTCTCGTACGAGGAAGATAAATTTCGAGAAGAAGGTAATGAGACTTCTTGCCTCCGGATTCGTCTTATAGGGATATTCTTCTTGCGATGATCAGCAGTCGTAACGTGTAACGCCATCAGCCGCGCGGAAAGAATTTCGAACGGTACTTGCGTTGATGGATATGAATATGCAGCGCGCTTGCAAAATTTATCGCTCGCGCCTAATGTTTACGATCCCGTCGGTTTTACGTGTGTGTTTCGACGAGTGATCGATTATGTGCGGTTCGGTATTGACACGTTGACACGCTGATTTGTCACTTTACGTTTCTCTTCTTATTCCCGGCACAAGTTTGACGTCTCCTCGCGAACGTCGCGAAAGTAAGTACATATAATCGTAACATAATTCTATTACTGTTAGGCACCGACCGTTGAAAGTAATTTCCGGACGCGGCATGCCTTCTGCGTTATGTCGTCTGCGTACTTTCTAACGCTGCACGATCTTACGGCCTTAAGCGCGGGATAATTTTCATCCTCCAGGTTAAACCTGAGCGCGCGGGCGCGCGCGATCATTTACGCAACGAATGGGGTGTAAACTGTAAATACTTGGCCGTCCTTACTCCCCGCGTCGAACAGCGCGTCCCGCCGTTAAGAACCCAGAACAAGGTCTCTCGCGCGCCGTGCTTCGCCTTTCCCGTCGTTGCTAACCCAGGGTCGCGGGGGCATCCTATCGCGTAAATCCGCGCGCACCAAGAATTTCCAGGGAAGCTACGTCGCGCGCCGCATACATATGCATGCGCGTATAACGCCAACGCCGCGCCGCGCCGGTAGACATCGGATGGAAAGTAACTGCCAATTAGTTGGCGTCCCCGAGGGAGGAAACTTGAGTATTCTTCGGGCCGGGTTGCACATTTTACCGATGACTCACTTTTCATTGTCTCCGCTCCTCCCGCAGGTCGATAGTTTCCCAAACTAGACTCCGCTCCGCCGCGCCGCTCCGGCAGGAAAACGCAACAGCTGACTGCTACGTAAAAACGTCTTGCACGAGGAAATATGAAATATGTGTGTCTGCGGTTCGCAGGCTTCCGTTCGATATCGACACGCGCGATTCGTAGGAAAACAACAGATGCGTCAAAAACCATCGAACGGATGGTTTTACGATCGGTGCAGAGGGACCAAAGGTCTGCGTCGGCGATTGTATTATTTTTTATTTTTCTGTGCAATTCAGAAACCACCACGTCCGCTTTCTGACTAAACAATACTTTCATTTTTATGTCGCAAACTGTCCGGAAGAGGTTCACTTTAATCTAACGCGAGAAATAAATTTACAATTTACAAGACTACACAAGGACTCTAATGAGATGCGATCCGCGTGATGGAGAGTGAATTCCGTGTATTCGCGTAGCCTTGACGGCAATTAGATAAGCAGGTGATTCGTGTACTCGTCCGGCGATAGGCTACGGGAAGCGGTTGGGTTTCCGACTCGTTGACTCTCGTGTGTCAAGTTGACGCAAAAGTCACCCTGTCGGCATGCATATATATTTCTCGACAATCATGCAGAAATCCGGTTCTTACGGTAATCGAATCGGATGACAGGAGTAGGTAAATCGCGCAACGAGTTTTGCGCGCGCACAGGTGCATCGATTACGCGCGCGTGTGTGTCGCGCGGGAAATACATTATTTATGAAAGCTACTCCTGACGAAAGCGACTTCTGCATCACTCGTGTTTCTACTTTCGCTACTCTAACCTATCTGTGTCAATGGAATAATTATTCTTTTTTTGCACCTTTGTTTTTCCGACAGCCTAGTTACGATATCGCGTGTTCGTAAGCTATTAAATATTTTTATACTATATTTTATCTTGCATCTTTTTCATGAAATGAATAAAATTTATATTTAGTGTAAATCGTATTTACAACGCTTACGTTACGAACCAGTTAATATAGCCCATTAGATTCATCTTTGTAAACTACCATCTCTTTCCCGCAATGAAATAGGCTCACATTATAAATATAGCCATAACTCATCAGCTCATTTTGCCGTGAAAAACAAAACTCGAGTTAGGGTGATATCAGTAACAGCTGGTCCATACGCCTCCTCTGATCGTTAAGTCCGGCGTACCCTCGGAAACCTCCATCGCGATGGACGATAGCCCGCTCCTGTACAACCGGGCACGCACATGCGAGACCTGCAGGTGCGCGCGCGCGTATACACACGCGGATAACGACGTTCTTGAACGCAGATCGCGACGTAGATTTATCTGGCGCAAAGACCACTGACGCTGTTTCCTCGCGCCACCGACTCCTCCCCTTTGATAATCGCGTGTGTGTATGTGTGCGAGAGGACCTCTCTCTCTCTCTCTCTCTCTCTCCCTCCCTGTCTGAATTCCGAATGTGGCGGGACGAGGAGAGCAAGCGAGAAAAATAATTGCATCATGAAAGGAACAATTAAAGTTCCATGTAAAAGCTAAAAGTTTGAATAGAAAAATACAAAATACATTCAGAATTCATTCAATTTATTAATATATCAATTTTTTTTCTTCTTCGATATTCAATTTTGTTCTTCATTGATGTTTCGACAGTATTAAGTGCATTCTCATATTTTCTTATATTTATGTAAACGTCTGTTTTCTTGGTTCTTGGCTTTTTTCTTCGTAATTCTCGAAACATTAGAATGAAAACCGTTGATCGCGAGTTAAAAGAAAAAGCCTTAGTAATCCAAGGCAGGAGAAATATGGAATTATCGAATTTGCAATATCTGTACAGCAACGCTAAGAATTTATGTATTTGCATCAGATTCTCCGTAGACTCTTCATCTCCGGGCATCGTCCCTAGGGGCTCATGTATGTACACTCCAGGTGTTTGTATAGGCAGCAGGTAATCGAAGCCATACGATACGCCACAATTTTCTTCGGGAAAAACGAGAAGATTACGTGGTGTATGGAGTTGAGTAACCGGTTGTAGCAGAATCGTCTAACTGTTTAAAGCATAGCGTTGATAGATCTGGTCAAATGTGCCGGTTTCTGAGAACGCATCTACCATTTAAAGAAATATTAATAACTGTATACTTCAATTTGAAGTTTAATACCGGTAGAATTTCATTAATGCACTTGCGATTCATCTCTTTTTGGAGAAGAAGCTGCATCACATTGAGTTTGATACATTACTGTTATTTTAATTAAAAAATCATATGAGTATGTTTGCGTCATTGCTATCTATGTAGCACGCCAAGGTTACTGACACACAACAGTTTATAATCGACATATACTATTTGTGTGACATTCTTAATTCGACATGCCATAAACTTACTTGAGCCTAAACTTTCAAGATGATTACAATCGCGTTTTCTCGCAGCGCATATTTTCTAATTAGTAACAATAGCTACGCAATAG
Organism: Tetramorium simillimum; assembly: GCA_011636635.1. Lineage (NCBI taxonomy): Eukaryota > Metazoa > Arthropoda > Insecta > Hymenoptera > Formicidae > Tetramorium > Tetramorium simillimum. The sequence goes on from VBVQ01004019.1 coordinate 9,505, forward strand.
CCACGCTATAGAAATGGAGCCGTTTTAACGGCGGAAAATTAAACGCCACGGAAAAATGTTGTCTATGCGCCTGTGCCCGTGGACGTTACTGCGTGATTTCGATCCGCGATCGATTCGCAAGGTCTCGCAAGGTCCGCATCTCGGCACTTCACCATGCCATTACTCGCACGAAGAATTAATGTTCGCGCGGGGAATAAATTCCCCTTTACATGGCAAAATAATTCTCGTAAAACGCGCACGCCGCTATATTCATAATTTAATGGCCATAATTTACCGATAGCTATATATCCCGAGCGGTGCTCGTGCCTAGGCAAAATATTACGTACGCCCGTACTTGTTGTACGGCCGCTACAGCGATATAAATGCTCCGCGGATGGGCGGTCTTGATCGCGGCACGTATAAGCAAGGTAGGTCAGTTAGCCGGTGAAAATTGCTTCAGCGCGAACCGAAGGTACTCATCACAGGGGCCCGCCGTCTCTCTTTCGCGCGCACGCATAGACAATCCCGAAAGCGGTACGCCGTCATTACCATACACAGAATGCCACGCGATGTAAGTGTATCTCGCAAATAATGTCTTAATCTCGGAAACATTATTCGTTACAGGGAGATACGGAGATAGGGAAAGCCATTGTCTCGGTCGGAAGTGTGTTTGTGTTTCATTAATACGTTGAATACCTCGCGGATATACTTAAGATGCTGTGCCCTAACATAACAGATACGAACGCGTCTATTATATTTAGCCGTTCAAATCATCAAACACACTGTCTATTTTCGTTGGAGCTTATTTATTTTCAAAATTATTAACGTAAATTATTAACGAACTCTTTGCAAATCTAACAAATCTGATTAGCGCGTCAAGTCGTGAGTCAAAGATTGAATGAATTTGATTGATGATTGTCGATCTTTCAAATCGTTATTGAATTATTCAGTTTATTAAGATATTATTGATTTAGAAAAGTATTTGAACACGATTTAGCGGAAAATAATTACAAATCATTTATCACTTTTTGATTTATTCCGCATTGTACAATATATCGTCAATTTTCCATGAATATTTATAATATACATTCTACATATCCCAAAAGAATCTTAAAACATAATCGTGTAGGGCGTAGGCTGATGAATTTTATGAAAGCTGATAAAATCAATTATTTTGCACCTGCACATACACTACGGAAGCAAGGTATAAAAGAGCTAACGATAGAAATAAATGTCAAGTAGTGCTTAGCAATTCACCCATTCGTCAGCGAAAAGCGATAATCACGCAGAAGAAGCGGGCTCCGACCGTTAGAATGACGTTGTTTCACGCGGGTAACGATCCTCGAGATCTCATTTACAGTACAAATTAGTCGTAGGCCGGTCCACCGTCCTTAATGGCCGGTCGGCACGCAAAGAAGTTAAGTTTAATGAAGACCGCGCGCGTTATCCGTGACGAACCGTGCGCGTTCGCGCTCGCGTTCGCAGCCGGTGTGTGTGCGCGAGTGTGTGTGCGCGCCCATGCTCTCTCTCTCTCTCTCTCAGCGTACGCCGGCTGAATGCGACTTAAACGAAGATTTATGCCGCGGCGCGTAAATATAAACAACAATGTGCAATCCCCGGGCGCATTGTCCCGCTGTGGTAGACGCGTGAGAGCCGGCCAATGCGAACTAATAAGCCCGCGCGCCGTCGCCTCTCCTTCGCGTGCACGCGGAGCACGCGTGTGTTACACACGCGGCACTCCGGACGACGGGCGACGGGCGATCCGGACACCGGCTGCCGCCCGCGTCTCCCGAGACTAATCGACCGGGGTGCAAGACGACCGACCGAATCCATCCTCGTCTCCGCGAGAAGGCCGTTTTTTGCGCTCCGCCGCTCCGCGGAAATTTGTCCGTCGCTGCCTTAATACACCGGCTGTCAGCCGCGTCGACGGTGATCCATCTCGGCATACTTTTGGCCAAGTAGACGAACTCTCATTTCTCATACTTCAATTCGTTGTTTTGCCATTTTTCTCGCCCGGCACCTTTGCCGCGGTGAATTCTCATGGAATTTAGAGTGCACATCGCACATCTTTCTCATAAATTAATTAAACTTAAGAGAAGTTTAATTAAGGTAAACCATCGTGTCCATGTAAATAAGAATAGAAGATTTTGAAAACGCCGAGCCGAAAATTAAGTTAGAAAACAAAAAAGGAATTCGTATTGTCTCAATTGAGTGATAAAACGCGTTTAAATCACATTTGAGACTAAAGAATAGAGTGAAAGATGTTTAATACGCTATTCGTTTCCGCGATAAGTTGCGAAATTTGATAGGGTTCCAAGAGATGCCACACACTCACGCGCTCACCAAGCATCGTGGAGCGTCGGTGTCCGTGTCGTTGCCGTGAATCATAGTCGAAGGAATTGTGCAATTAATTTTCACGACGGATGGGAGCGGCGGGAGAGACTCGTAAATCCCGTTTCCGCTTTTACGCAGCGAACAGAAGCGACATGCAATACTCACACTTATGTCCTCCATGCTGCAATTTCCGACATGCATTAATCCGTGATTGGCACAAATTTCCATGGGCGTGAAAAATTGTAGATAACGGAGGCCACGACGCGCACACCAAACGACGTACTGTCACTCGTGGAAAACGCGCCCCGTGCTCGCGCGGTTCACGCGGTTCACGCGGTACTCTCCCTCGGGGGGAGATAAATCACTGGGCCGATCGGCTCAGCCGCAACATCGAGATCGCCTCTTCCTTCCGCGATCATCACTCAATCACGCCGCCGCGAAGACCTACGTCGGTTGCGCTTCGCTACGAGCGCGTCGTTCCACGTCTCTGGAGCCTCATTGACTCGCCAATGACACTTGACCGAGAGTCACGCCACGTCGTTTCTTCTCTATGTCGTTCCACGTATCGGTATACAGCACTGCAGCGAGGGGAACACGCACACGCGACGCGCGACGCTCACCGCGGGATCGCCGGGAGGGTCGTCGCCACCGCGAGACGGCGACGGCCGCGGCAGCCGGGGTGGTCCACGGAGCGTGACATCCTCCGTATCGGTCGTCGAAGTCTCCGAAGTCACGCGCTTTCGGGGAGCAGATGAACAGGCCGGACCACCGACCTGTGGAATCACGAGTGCCCTCGCCCTGCAGATCTTGCGTCGAACTTAATCATCCGCAGCCACCCCCGAATTTGCGACTGTGAGACTGTGCGACGCCTGCGAGATAGGAGTTCTAAATACTGCAGGACTGACAGATCACTTTGGCCGGCGAGTTTTTCAAGTCAACAAGTCGCTCGAAGAGTCGTCGCCTGTCGACGACACAGTCATAGACACGTCACGTCGCGTCGCGTCGCCGTCGTCCCCGTCCCCGTCCCCGTTATCGGAACACGCCCGGCCTGAGAAGAAAAGGCCCGGGACCACACACAGCCGCCGAGAGATGTTCGGGGATCGCCACGGACGTTCTCGGGCGAACGAGCGATACGGGCGACGGCGCCGTGGGAGGAGAGAGAGCCAAGCGTTCGCCGGCTCGGGCTGAAACTCACTGAGTCGACTCTTCTCTTCTGGTGCCCGCAGCCCGGCAGGTCTGCCCCGCGACGCGTCGTGGTGAGGGATCAGACGTGAGGGGCAGACGGAGAGGGAGAAAGGCAGACAGAGAGGGAGAGAAGGAGAGAAGCGAGAACGGTACGTGACGGTAGAGCGAGAGAGACGAGGGCGAAGGAGGGTTGTGGGGCCCTATAACCAACGTGTCCCCTCCAACCGGTGTGCCCACTGGGTGCCCACGGCTCCGACCATTATCTCTTCTCGGGCAGCTCTCTGCCTTGCGCGAGAGACGCTCTACGTGTACGTGGGGCGGCAAGGGCACGGGGAGGGCTTGGAGGGCTTTATTATATTTACGAGGCGTTATCGAAGCAATCCAACAATATTGATTCCGCGCCGCGGAGCGATCGACCATCTCAAAGAACGCCCCAGCGCCACGAACCCTTCTACGCTCGCTACGTTTATACGCTACCGGAGGGCTCGCACGGCGCCCTTATTCTTTTCACCCGTGCGCTCTTGACTCCGAGACTTTTTTTTTTTATTTTATTTATTTACTTTTTTTATTTCGCTCGCCTTTCGCCTTTAATGCCCGCCGAATGCGATCGAATCGCCGCGTGCGCACGTTTTCCGCCGCGTGAATTACGCGGTGACCATGGGCCCTCCGTTGCTGCCGTTGCTTCTGTTGTTCCGCTGCTGGAGGAATTAAGGTGGGTGCGGTGCTTCATAAATTCGACTAGTGATCTTGATCGGGGTCGGGCCGGTTTAGGGACGGCCAAGGATAATACATTAATTTCATTATGATTCTCTCGTTTATAGTTAATTCGCGTGCAAGGCCACAGAACGAAAGATACAAAGTCAGAAGGGAAAAGAAAAATCGTTTATTCTTTTTTTTACATTTTATACAGTTCATCATTCTACTATAATCATAAAATCTTAGTGAGGCTATATAAATTTAAAATATATTTTTTTCGTAAAATTGTATGTGAAAAATTTAATTTTTATTACTATTACAAGATACCATCGGCACTTTAGCGGCACATTTATTAAGAAAAGATGGACATGGAATCGTTCAAAGAATTTGTTACTAAAATTTATGGCGATCGAGAGTTCGATATTTTCTTATCCAAGATGTCATCTTCTTTTACGAGCATCTCTGTTGTAACTACTTTAACGGCTCGAAAACTTAAATATAGACGTTACATTTTATGAGTGCGCCATATGAGATATAGGTCACAGTTCTTGATCTCTATAATTTTAATTCCGTCGCTCCAAGACTCGATACTTTTATGATAATGTTTAAAGTTTCTTCAATTCTATCCCGACGCCATATAGCTCCGCGCATATAAATTATCTTATTAAAAACAAGAGTAGAGGAACCCATATTTTTCGATTCGCACCAACTGCTTCGCGTCATCGTAAACATTATGAAACTACACTGTCTGTGTTTTCGCACAATTACAGCCGAAAGGTGTTACATCTTATTTTTACGATATACCATAAAAGGACGTTGTCAGATATTTATCATGTTACGCATTCTGACATTATGCACATAATTGCATTATATTTTACTTGGCGTTATCGTGTTGTTTGATCAAAATTTTTAATTATAAAGAATTACAAAATAGTCTATATATTAGTTTTTATAATTGCCTAATTTTTTTTCTTTCTTAATTTCTCTCTCATTGTCAGTAAAAATGTTGGAAACAACAATTTGCATTTGTTAATACAAAATTATTATATAATAATATGATGTTTTAATGGAATTAGAATCGAAAGCTGCAAAGAAGAAACGAAAACTATACGTAGCCCACTTTTGTCTCAATTCGTCAATTTATGCTCTTAACGTAATCTTCACATATTAGTCTTTTCTGCCAAGTCGCTTGTAAAATTACATTTTATGCTCCGGTGACAACAAGGACAAATGATATCATCAGTAATACCGTCACAGCTGGAATAGCGTATCAAGATCGCAAGAAGCGTAACGTTCGTCGGCATTACCTTCCAAAGAAGAACTGTCCTGATTACCTCTTACACGCCCATTTGCGTGGCTGCGGCTGGGCCATGTTAGAGACAGAATCTTGCCGCGCGCGCAAATGTGTGGGTGGGTGGATCGCGTAACAGCTGATCGTCCTCGCTGATCGGAACGCCAACAACGACAGTGCAGGAAGCTGTGGACGTCCCTGTGGTGTTATCGTCCATTTGTATGACTCTTGGAATTTCATCCGTGTTCGATTTAGGCGCAAAGATAACGATGCAGCTTCTCCCTCTCTCTCTCTCTCTCATTCCTTTCGCTTCAGCGTACAATCGTGCTGCAAAGGTCTAGTGTATTCAAATTATTGAACACGTACATACGCATACAGAAACGTTATTGATACAGCGCGTGAGGCTGCTGATAGAGAACTAAATACGAGGATGTACGTCAGGCAATAGTGTAATCAGAGAACAGCCTCGTCTGCGAAGATCATGTGACGTGTTTTAAGGAGATATGGCTCATAAATTTCGTTTCACAGCGTGAGAGTGAAAATAGACATTGCTAAATATTGTATTTACGTGTTCAAATCTTTATCTACATTTTTTCAGTAACAATGCATTTTATGATAACATTTTGAAATTATGAAAATGAACTTTGGACGCAATCCATTTTTATATTTAATTGAACTTGACAATAATTTTATAATATTTCAGGGAAAATTTAATCAAACAATCAATTTTTCTTAACGAATGCATTCTTGCTCACTTAATTCTTTATTATATATTATGCAAGGTTTCTCTATTACATGTAAGTTCTTTTCTCTATCGAGAAAGATATCAGAGTAACATATACAAGTTGTTGGATCTCTCGAGTTGAACTCAAATATACAGTTATAATGTGCAGTGTGCGCATGAATGGAGTGTAATGCACCTAAAGTATGTCCTCCGTAGCGGAGCCGAAGCCAGCTTGGTTTTCCCGCTTGGTTTCGCGAAACGCGATTTACGAGACGGTCGTCGCGGTTCGAGCGAGGCTCGAAATCGTAAGCGAGCACCCCTCGCTTACGCCACTGACAGACGTAGGAAGTACAGATAGAAGTACAGAAAGAGGGAGAACACCCGCGTCCCCCTAATCCCCGTGAAAGCGCATGATGCGCCCGCGGAAGAGCGGGCAGGAGACTTGATGAACTTGCCTCGTGAATCACCTCGCCTATAAAAATCGGCGCCCGATGCGTGAGAGAGATAACGTCGGGGAGGAGCGGTAACAACAGGTTTGCTTATGTACGCACGTACGAGACCCCGGCGAACGCGAACGGCGAAGGGGG
>VBVQ01004020.1:0-16329 GCA_011636635.1 Tetramorium simillimum
CCCCCCCCGTGACTCCCGCGGAAAGCCGCGAATCCTCCGAAACGCGCGATCTCGATGCTCCGTCCACGCGACGTCGCCTCGCCGGCTCCGCGTCGTTGAGACGCGCGTACCGACGCGTCGGAAAGCCACTCGGGGAAAGTTGCCCGATTCAACGGGCATCGCGCGCGAGCGATCGGGGTCACGGCGACCCGCGCGATTCGTCCCCTTCGCGACGAATATCTCTCGAGGAGTCTCGGCCGCGCGACGTCGCGTCCAAGATTCCGCTGAGATTGTCCGTCAATCGCGCCAATATGTCGCGCGCTTTGATCCGCGCACTCGGCGAAAACCAGAGCCGAGCGTCCAGATCTGGTTAAGGACCGCTTGATCTCCGCGTGCGGTTATGTCGCGGTTACGCGGTCGGCGATCGCCATAGTTAGGCGGGCGAGAGCCGTCTTAAATTACGCAAGCTTTCACGACGTTAGTGCTTAGGTTATTGACGCTCGACGGTAATAAATCCGACAATTTTTTTTTAAATCTATCGCGAACACTTTGCGAGCACAGTTCGCCGCTTAACACTTTGCGGATACTTAAAAATGAATTTAGAAATTACTCGCCGGTACGTTACTAAGATAGAATTTTGAATTTGGCTTTGGTATGCGAAACGTTTGCATGGAATGTTTGTCTCTTTCTTCAGTCGAATGTTTACATGTCCTTGCTCCCTTTGTTCCGTTTAGTCATACCGTGACAAGAGACTTTGGGAAAAATACTTCGAATATAAGGAACAAATATTATTCTCGGAAAAGTACTAATAAAGTCGTATAAAAGAAACGTATAAATCTAAGGTTTCACTTTCTACGATGGATCTATGTAGGAGAATCAATGTAAAATAGATATATATAAGGAGAGATATATAAAAAAACTTTAGACAATAAATTAGTGTGACATAAATATTAGAGCTGTTAAGGCCTTGCACACAATAGATAAAATATTAGGAATAAAAATAAATGTTAAATATAAAATATCCATAAGGCTAAATTGTCACTGTTTCATAAACGGTAAATTGATTGACTACACATTTCTCGGATCGAGATCTTGCACCGAGTTTTAGCATCGTGCAAAGCCTTATATTTTATTTTTATTTCTAATTATTTTAATATTTTTTCTATCATGAATAATGCCTAATACAAAGGATTTGAATGCTAGACATCTGTCTGTTTCTTGTTATAGATATTTTTTAAGAAAATCTTTATCTTATTAATTTTATTTATCAACTAGATGTATAACTTAAATATTCGAATACTGCCAACGTACTAATAAACAACCTATTCGACGTTAGTGTAGCAAAGAACTGTAAAATCCATCTCCACGTGGAGAGACCATGCGGTGTCTCTAATTGCAGGAATTTAAAATGGCTGAATTATTGGTTGCTTTTGTTCATAGTGCGCTCCTTTGGTACCGAAGATCGAGAAACTCAACTTCCTGTGGCACCACAAAACCAGGTGTACGAATACATTCTGTTTCGCGGATCGGACATCAAAGACATCAGAGTCGTCAACAATGTTAGTTCTATTCCCAATGATCCGGCTATCGTACAGGTAATTATTTTATAAAATTTTTATATTCTCTGTACAAAGGAACGTATTTTTAAATTTGGCACTAATAAGGGTTAAAAATGTAATCAATTTGTGTATGAAACATTGATGGATTTAATTGACTTGATTATCATTGTTCATAGATGACAGTGCAGCCATCTATGGGTCAGCAATCGTATCAACCGCAGCCCAGCTATGCTCATCCGATGATGGGTCAGATGGGTCCGATGGGTGGCCAATACGGAGCCCCCTATGGCATGGGCATGGGAGCCATGGGCCCAGTAATGGGAATGCCAACCGCAGCTAGGGATCCGCGTGGAGCAATGAATAAACAGCCAAGTGAGTTGAGCTTGGGCTCTGCTGAACCCAATGCCATCTCTATCCCAAACTCACTGCCAACGGCCAATATCGACCCGTTACCAAAAGATCAATCTCTGGAAGATGGTAACTGTTTTTGCTATGAAGTATACCTTGCTTTGCTGGCATGCTTCTTGCTGCTCCTATTTTAGTAATGTGCTTGTAAATTTTTTTTTCCTCTATCAAGCTTTTCTCTATTAAGCTTTGCACTATCAAAGAATGACTTAAAATTGCATGCATATGAGAATACATGAAAATATTTTTCTTATACACATTACTCATAATTAATACTATAGCAACAAAGTTTTAGAATTATTTTACTAACAAATCTGTTATCTTTATTGCACTCTATTGTAAATTTTTATTATCTTGCAATCTTCCAATCTGCTTTGCCTATTTTCTATGCATTATACAGGGTATTATTTTTTATACAGAACAAAATAAAACGTTACAAGCTTATATCTTAGAAAGTATTAGTTGTAGAAAAAAAGCTTCAGACGAAAGTTATATGGCTTGAAGGGGGACAAATAGTATTATAATTAATTTTTGAAAAATTTTAATTTTAAAAATGAAATTATGATTTTTTTATAATATGATTCCTCTAGTTATTTTGCATTTAAAAGTATTTAAGTAAAATTTCCAAAAAAATTAATATAATTTACGAGATATTTTATACTTTATTTCAAATATATGTGCCAAAGTACAAAATATCTTGTAAACTATTGATTTTTTGACAATTCTGCTTTAATATGCAAAATAATTGCAGGAATCATATTATGTAAACGAAAATCATATAATTTCATTTAAAAAATGACAATGACCTTTACGTAAGCTTGAAAAAAATCGAATTTTTCAAAAGTTAATTATACCATTATTATCTGCCTCCCCTTCAAGCCATACAGCTTTTGTCTGAAACTTTTCTACAATCAATACTTTCTAAGATATCGGCTTGTAACGCTTTATTTTATCCTGTATATATGCTATATATAACCCTTCTACGTTATATAATTTTAATTGCATAAATATTGTGCACTTATACGTATAATAAAATTTATATATATATTTTTTTTTTTTAAGTTTGTTTTTTGTATATTTTGAAAAATCTTTATAACAAAAATATCCATTATAATTTTTTATTTGTACAATCTTTATACACGTAACTTGACTTTATGTTTAATCTCTTTTAAGATTGATAGATTTTTGCATCTGCATGCTTTTTTCAATTTTATTCTATTTATACATTTATCATAACAGCAATAGCAACAACAGTGATAATAAACAATAATAATTGTTTAAAAATCCTCGAGAGATTTCTTTTTTATATTAGACACGCGAAACTTTTTGTAGAAGTTAGTAGCAATCTTTCATTTCAAAAGTTGGGAATGAAGAATATGCCCAAGTTATTTTCTTATACTGAAGTTTCGTGTTGGACTTGCTTGCAGTTTTGGTTGGTTATTTTCTGGATTAATAAAAATGACCACTGTATGATGTGTTCATATTGCAATAATAGGTGTACTAGATCTCATCAGTGGTGGTTCTCGTTCTACTACTCCTACATCATCCTTATTGACGAGAAAAAGTCCAACTATGGATCAGGGTATTCAGGTAGGACACGATCAACAGCAGCAAGGCAACAATATTGGTAAATTGAATGACAAGACAAATATCAGGACCGTCCAACCGCCTCGTCGAGATCATGATAGGTATTTTATTTAGAAACTAATTTTTTATAATAAAATTATAAAAGATTTTATGCGTTATAATAATTTTATTTTTTTTTTCAGGATCCTCTTTAATATTAAAAATATGATGTAATCTCTTTCATTTTTATTTGCTTTATTTACTAGAGTTTTTAATTATATGAACATAAAGCGATTCTACATAGGTCTATATTATTATTAGTTTGATAGATAGTCTAGCTTCATAAAACTTTATATAATAAATATTTTGTGTGTTTAGTCATGGAGGTACCAAGAACAATGCGGGTATGTCTCAGTATAATGATGCGAAAAGAGACATGATGAAGCAAGATGGCCAAAACCAAGGTCGTATGCAAGGTGGTCGAGGCAATCGCGGTGGTTGGATAAATCGCGGCAACATGAGAGGTCGAGGGGGCAGAGGACATGGTGGTTTCCGTCAAACGCAAGCAAACAACCCTAACAAGCCTAAAAACCCATTAAAATTTGAAAACGACTACGATTTCGAACAAGCCAACACTGAGTTTGAGGAATTGAGGTAAGCGCAAACGTTCTATGAATATTGATAATTGATTCTGCATGGTTACGTGCCGGATTCATTTCAAATAATTGTTGAAATGACCAATGTGGACACCATGCAAAAGTAAATCAATGCGAATTTAAAGCAATCGTGTAATTATAATAAATACGAATCGCTTACGCATCGCATTAACATTGTCTTATTATAAAATTATGCATATTGTTTTTTGGTGATGTAATTTATACGCTGATGTATCATATTGTAGATCGAAATTAGCGAAAACGAAGATCGATGGTGCTGAAAATGAGAAGAAAGACGACAGTGGAAATGAGACAGGTGCTGGTGAAGGCGAACCTGAGGAAGAGCCAGAAATTGTTCACTACGATAAGTCGAAATCATTCTTTGATAATATTAGCTGTGAAGCTGTTGAAAGGAGTAAAGGGTAAGCTTTATCAAGAGATTATTTAATAGATTAATCACTGTGCAATTGAATTTTAGTGCCACTATTAATTTATATTAATTTATCTTTTTTCAAAATTGAAGAAAATTAAAATATAACAAATTTAAGCGCTTTTAAATTTCTGTACCTGATTTTATTAATTTAAATATACATTTTTTTTAATTTAAAGATATATATTCTTAAATTTTTCAAAACAAGTTGACCATCAGATTTTTTTAGTCGTCAAAATAAATTTACAATTTACAGCGTAAAATATTTTGCATATGACGCAAATATTTCCAGGCGATTCCAACGTACGGATTGGAGAACGGAACGAAAACTGAATTCAGAAACGTTCGGTGTGGCTTCCACGAGACGCGGTGGATTCCGCGGCCGTGGTTACTACAATCGCGGAATGGGAGGCATGTACAGAGGCAGTGGCAGCGGCAATAACGCTGGATTCCGTGGTGGCTATCGAGGTAGCAGGGGCGGTAATCGCAAACCCCCTAACCAATTACAGAATAACACGGGGAGTCAAAATCGCGCGACCAACGAACAGTCTGCCTCTCAATCGCAGAATGTTATCTAAATAAAAAAATATATGTATAATTTGTCACCGGTATGGCATGAGAAAAGATAAAAGTAATACGCCGGAAAGAATAAGCGATGCGCTACTATATATAAGTATACACAACCATAGATTAAGATTTTTACGATATGTGCTCTGTTACGGACTGAATTGGGTTAGAATTTGGCAGTCGAATAACAGAAAATACACACGGCCGGATTAAATGTAGATTATATTATATAACGGACCGCGTTTACAATCGCCAAACCGGTAGTTATGTGGTTAGTGACAAGAATTGCACATGTGGATGTTGCTGGCGCATATGACTCTTTGCATCGATATTTTGCGGCTAGATGATCGAAGAAGGTACTTTTAGGGACAAATTTTCTTACTACTTAGTCGACAATGATCACGATGAATTGGCGTTGAAAGAAGTTTTTGTCAGAGAAGCGCGAAGTCAATTATGATTAGAACGTTCCTTATTCTTTTTTATATTGATACTTATTTGTGGATTCAGATCTAAAATGCTAGGGAGGGTAATCCCTTATGAGAGGGAGCTAGTCGTAAGTTTTACCTGATATATGTCCGCTAATAAAATTCTTAATGAAGAAATCTGAAACCGCTCTAAAGAGCCAATAATGTATCTGTTTGTAGTTAGGAAAAAAAACTTGTACAATTCAGTCGTGATCATTCTTCAGTCCAGTTTTCTCAAGACTTGACTATAAATAATTATGGAGTGGCTTTATGGTGATGGTGACTTGATAATACTGGTCGTTATGGAATAGCTGGCTTGTATCCGTATATCGGAAGTGAATGGCATCAGACGTACATAAAAGTACTTTCTCGTCAAACTATGTAAAAATCGAATGTATCTAATTTGTCGAGAATAGGAATATTGTGAGGTATAGTACAAGGCAAATCTGATAATGAAACTTTTCTTTCGTTTTGGTTTTTTTTTTTGGAATGTATGCAGACCAAGTTTTTTGAATCCTTGGTACAAAGTTCATATAAATGTATAATTTTATTAAGGCGGATAAAATGAGAAATGAGTAAAAGTTAGTTTATATAAAAATTTTTGTATTAAATTGTAATTTTACAGTCCGCCTATTCTTTTTTGCGAGATCTGCATCTAGAATTATGGAAGCTGTAAGCGTCAGTCTTATTATAAGTAACTAAGTTCTAAATCATGTTACATAATTATCATCGTGTCCTGGAATTAAGGATTCCTCGATTGCTCTCGTATAGAGTAATCTTAATTGATACAATTATAAGTCTACATTATATAATCAGTAATTAATTACATCAAACTTACAATTTATATAATGTTTACTAAAATTAAATTTTTCCAAAAACATTTGTAATTATATTTTAAATAATTTACATTACATCAATTCGTTTCTTTCTGTTCTGTTAACTCTAAAACTAACGTCTACACATATTTATTCATATTTGATATACATGTATGCAATGAAAAAGTATTTAAATAATTTATTAAATGACATAATTTTTTTTCCATTACAATGTTGTGTAACATAACGATTATACATGTATATTCAAATGAAAGTAACTAATCCGTTTCTTTCAAAAACTGCAGTCGTTTTAGTCTTGGAACGAATACGGAATAACACTACGTGTATGTGTGTATATATATACATATATATGCACACATATACATACAAGTAGAGGCCCAAGTGGTTTATATAAAATCGAAAGCTCACGACGAAGATTTTCAAAGCATTAAATGCATAAAAATAATTTACTCGTAATTCGGTTGTAATTGACTATTTACGCTCTCGAAGAATCCTTTTGGACGCACGACGACGCTGCGCGTAAAATTGTGTTACATAGCGAATGCGAGTAAGACTAAAAAGCATGATAATATCCTTAAAGATATAAGACGTGAAAGAAACAGAATAAGAACATTATTTGCGACTATTATTTTTCTATGGCTCATATGGAGTCCCCAACTCATACAGATATTATATACACACAATAAACACACGTACGCAACTTGAGATTTACATAACTGATAAGCAAACCTCCAATAGGCTATCAGCGAAAATGCAGAGTGAAATAAAAAGAAACATAGGACTATAAAACGAAGTAAGCGAGTAGAAAGAAAAAGATATGATGAATAAATTTAACGTTTAAGTTTCATGCCTACAGCATGTGAGGAGAATTCATGTACGCGAGAATGGATTTTTGTTTTGTACAGCGGATATATTGTGATTCCCGAATGCTGAATAATACTAAAATACTGATGAAATAACACGTCGTCGTGTCATTTTCGATCTCCTACACACACTACTTTCCAATAATCGAGTGAAAATGCTTTTTTCACTTCTTCGCGAAGTTGTAAATGCCGAAAATTGTATAGCGTTCACACGGACTTTCCCCATGCTGCAAAAATGCGAAAGATATAATAACGATTTACGAATTTAAATGCTAGATTACGCGATTTTTAAAGAGCGATTTGAAATATAAAAGATGCGTGTTGTGCAGTTTAGAAAAAAGAAAATGTATTCGGATGTAAATAAAATTATATAACATCTTTAATAGGAACACGAATATATGTTGTTAGTAAGAGACTATCGTGTGTCTGGCGATACCAAAGTGTGCTGCGCATTACACACGGTATGATTAGGACGTAAAAAAAAGAAACGGCGTCTTCCACATGCGCTATATCCAGTTTTAAATGCTTGATAAACAACACAGTAAACTAGAATGATTTATTATACGCGATATCGCACTCTTCATAGATTAACGGGTCCCGTTAGTTCGTAATTTAAATTCACTAATTATGTTTTCCTGTTTTTGCACACGGACTTCTCGTGTCGATTTATAATTGGCTCGGAAATAATCAATCCACACATATTACTAACACTAACAATTAGAAACATTAAACCTACAGTATCAACATAATCGAAATTTGCCATATACATTTGTAACAAATACTGCTTTAGTTTGCAGCATACAATGAGTTAAATCCTGAAAGAAGTTTTGTGCGAAACTTGCATGAAATTTTAAGGTCTTACTTTCAGTTCAATTTTATTCTTTTTTAAAACGTTTATTATAAAATCTTTTTTTATCACAGGCATCTTCATACAATCTGGCGTTTCAATTAAAGAGAAACATAAAATTGACCATGTATGCGTGTGCCTAAGGAAATTATGATGGAAATGTGAATTAGCGAATACAGGCAGATGGCAAAGGAGTGGATATGCTCGAAACTTTGTAACATAAAATGATCTGCAGAGAATCTCGGGGAACACTATTTCCCGCGAAATAACGCTTTGACTGCATCTCGTCCGCGTCCTGCACTTCCAGTTGTACTGGTCTACGTGTGAAATATCTTCACGAAGCATCCGGACGGTTGCCAAGTGGATTGAAGAAGACATTCGGCCGCAAGTAGAACGAGAGATCACGATCGTGCGCTCGGCGGTTATCAGGCGCAGCTCATCAGACCTGTCCTCGTGCGGTCGCAGACTTCTCTTATCGCGCGACCTCCTGCGACCTTAGTGTCGACGTGTGGGAAGTTGTTCTTGTAGCGACGGCGCAGAGTACGCGGATTCGGCACGTAAACTTCGTAAGGCGCTCTGCCGCTCTCGATAACCCAAATACTGCCGGATTCGCCGATTCTCAAGATCGTCATTAACCCTTGCGCGACTACGTAAGGCCTGCAAAAACAAGATTAAGTAAGCAATGAGCTGTTGAGAAATTTTATCTCTGCTGAATTGGCAATGAACACGTAAGCACCGGAGGAGATGTAACGCGTTTGCTTCATGATCGGATTTACAAACTGAATCTTAGATCTTAGAGCTTTAAGCTTCGTATCTTCAAGCTTTGCCTGAAGGATCTTGTGTCTCATTTAAAAAAAAAGAACTTATAAATAATTTACTTGCAATTAATATTTTTGAAATTTATTATAAAAATTATTTGTCAAAGGGGTGAAAGATTCACATTTATATAACTTGATTCTACAGCAGGTACATAATAATTAAATGCTAATTTAACTGGTCACTTTGTCAAACATTTGATCTAACAGAAAGACAATTTTAATGGTGACTTACGTTTGTATCGAAAACTGTTCGAGATTCTTGACGAAATCCGCCTTCATGACTCGGGAAAGAAGTCTATTAGGGCTGTCTATTGTCAGAGCGGTTTCCGTCAATCCTGGACACAAAGTTATCACGGTAATGCCGGTCCTCTCGTAGTGATAAGGCTCCTGTTGAAGAGTAAATGTGATTATATGACTCGTGGATAATAAAAAGTAAAAACCTTGGTATTTTATAATCTATACAAAGCCACTTATACATAACGATGTATGAATGAATCAGGAATTATATTATTTGTAACAATTTTAAGGTAGTTGCTTGAGTAACGAATTAACTGCGTTAAATTTTGTATGTATGATTACCGAAAGAGACTGCGATAGACCGATGACAGCGTGTTTTGTGGCATTGTAAACCGGAAGTTGGGCTGTATTTCGAATATCCACGTGCTGGCTCACATTCACCAAGATACCACCGTTATTACCCGTGTCTCTTCTCATATATTTCATAGCCAACATCGCGGTGCAGATCATGCCTCCCTAGAATCAACATACCATTAAGATTCTTTATTTTTATTATTACGATTATTACTTGCCAATAATATTTATTTTCCAATCTTTTTAAATATTCTTATGTGCAATTTGATGATATCATTTTAATACACAAAAACTACAGGAAATTATTTAAACATAAAATATATTTCAGATCTTAAGGAAACATTGTAAAAGTTTTAAGAGAGAAAACAAAATACGCAAATCGTGAAATTAGAAAATCACCATCAATAAAGCATAAATTATTAATAAATTAATAAATTGTATTATCAATGATAACACTTACAATGTTCACCGCGATTTCTTTCTCCCATCTTCGCTCGTCTAAAACTCCAGCGTTGTTGATCACGATGTCAATGTTTCCTAATAGCGATGATGCTTCTTCGAAAGCCTCTAAAAAAATGTACAGACAAAAATAAGATATTCTGTGAGTGATACTCTGGGAAGTTGAGTGATTACACTTCTCGAATAAACATCTATATGCGATTTTGAAGAATCTTGCTTTTCGTATTTACCAGTCACTTGTTTGTGATTAGATACATCGGTGTGTATAAAGTGCACCTTCTTCTCGCCGTAAGATTTTTCGATGCCGAGTGCGATTCGTTTGCCCGTTTCAGCGTCGATGTCCAATATAATTATTTTCTGTAACAAACACGCGTGAAATAAATAAAATTAAATATAACAGTGCCGA
Source organism: Tetramorium simillimum (assembly GCA_011636635.1). Taxonomy (NCBI): domain Eukaryota; kingdom Metazoa; phylum Arthropoda; class Insecta; order Hymenoptera; family Formicidae; genus Tetramorium; species Tetramorium simillimum. The sequence continues at coordinate 10,447 of VBVQ01004020.1, forward strand.
GATATGATATCAGTATTAGCCAATTTTCGTAAATATTATAGCCAATATCAGTCTATGTATTTAGAAAAGCATGTTATATCTAATTAACAGCAGAGAGACGTTTAATTTGCAAAATAATATTAATCCAATTAAGAGATAATAAGCAAAAGAGTTTTTTTGATATAACAAATATTTCTTTAATATATCAATTCCGATAAAAACGCTTTTATTTAATTACACATTTACATAATAAAGTTTGAGCCTTATTTAAATAGAAATTTTTTGTAATTTGGGTATATTGTTTATAGATTTATAAGGACTTATATATATAATGCTAATTTATGTAGGTTTTTTCCTGCAAATTTTTCAAACTAAAAATTATTTTACTGCGAATTTAATTGTAATTGTTAAACATACTTTTGCTCCGTGCTTCAAGAAATGGGTAAGAAAAGCATAGCCCAATCCTGCCGCACCTCCAGTTATTAAAACGTTTTTTCCTGAAACGATACAATTGATCGCTTCTATTTCCTTCGCCCTTTCTGACGCCGAGGAACGACGGCGGAGGGTTCTCAAACTTGGATCTGCAACATAAAACTTGCTTAAAAGAAGAAGAAAATTCATTGAAGAACTAATGATTTTAATAATATATTAATATATATAATGTGAAGTTTACTGCTTTAGCCTGCCAATTTGTAATGATAAGTATTTTGTTTTATACTCAATAAACTTCACCTAATCTTTTATTTCAGAAAATTCATAAATTTATAAAAATATTATTTATAAATTATTAATTATAATTATAATTTGTAAAATTATACTTATTAATTATAAAATCATTAATATAAATATCAAAATTAATTCATAAAAATAAAATAATCGAAGAAATAATCGAAGAAATTTTCACATTTTTTATAACACTCTGCAGAATGGTTTCAGAATATTAGAGATTAAGATGGATACATATTTTTCAATGAAAGTCACACGAACCTACCTATTTTAGTCTCCATAAATGAAATTATTTTGGATATTCGAGAAATGGATACAATTAATTTTCGACGCACTTAAGCTCTCAGGGATGAAGTCGAAGAACCGAGAGTACTTTGTACTGGTAATACGTTTCAACTGAACTTCGAGACCGTTCGAATGGTATTTATATACGATAAGCAGCGATGTAGGATTCTGCGATATTGCGACTCCAGTTTCCGTTGAGGCGGGGATGTCTCAGAGGGCGAAAGGTGGACTCCAGGCTACAGATTACATAGACAGCAGATCGAATAATTACGATAAAAAAAATTTTCCATTAAAAGTTGAGATTATCAACGGCATTGAGAATCTAAAAATTGACTGTTGCATTTGGTTAAATATTATACATATACCAGACCCTTTATTAAGAAATATCATTTATAGATTGATAATTTAGTTATTTTAATTTTGTAAAAGATATATAATTATGTATATAATTACAGATACGAGAAAAATATAATGAGCATAAAATTTACTGATAAATTGTTTATTAAGGGATTTATATTAATTTATATTATTTATACAGCAGAACTCTAAGTTTTTAATTTGAAACGAAATAAATAGTCAAAATGATTGAATTCGACAATACGTAAAAATGCAATACTTACAAAAATAATAATGCAGAAATTATCATTAAATAAATTATTTATTTAACGAGATTATTACTTTCGATAATCATTTTTGTGATTTTCCAATCTATCGCGATCCTCTGCTTTTTCATTGTGTCTCTTATCTTTCCTCTCGCTAGACTAACTAGTCACGTCTCGTTCTGTGTCAATGTTCCGATAGCATTTTCCCTAATTAACCCCTTTCACAGAGGCTAATTAATCGCGTCGTGCCAATGCGCTTTCTGATACTGACACAGATGAAGAGGCATGCCTTGAAGTAATCGCGCACTTTTCCTTTTACTTGGAGATAATAATGTATAGCGTTGCGGCGAATTGTAGACCAAGCAATCGAAACATTAATTAATTGCATTTTCAACAATGTTGCACGATTGCTTTTTACGCATCACTTACTACACGACAGCTTATTTTATTAATATAAATACATAAAAATAGAAAAGTTGAAAGATTCTTACATATTTTATGTAACATTTATTTTCTCAAGAATATAAGGACAGTTGTGAGAAATAATCTCTTCCTAAGGAATAATCACTCATTACTCATTATTCATTTACTCATTTATAAAAAAAATGTTAAGGATCAGCTATGTGGAATATGTTGGGAGTTTGAATCAAACGTTTGAATGGCGAGTGAAATAAAAATTTATTACAACACACAATCCAGCTGTGCATCTTTTTAGAGTTTTCCGCAAAATATTTGTTTTGCATATTTGATCTCACCCCGTCGGGCCATTCCGTTAATAGAAATTTATGATATTACGTCGCGAGGGACGGAGCTGGTGGGTAGGTCGTAGATTACTCGCAACACCGTCCAACGAAAAAATATATTTCAGCCCTTTCCCTCCTGGCGTATCATGCTGCAGGTTTTCGTCAATGTGTTTTCTTATTATTTTCCAAATTAATTTTTAATGCGTTTTTGTTTTTACTTTGGCTCCATTCGTTTTAACTGTACTCTTTTCCTACAAGGTCTAAGTCTACACGCGTTGTGTTCAGTTTTTAAATATAGAAATTGTTATCAAAAGGAAATAGACATTTAACACAAATAATTGCATTCGAGTATGTTTGTATTATCTCCGCGAATTGATACGGAAATGCATATTCAGCTAAGAATTTACAGTACACTAACGCGAGACATTTGACGTAATTGGCACTGTGTACGCGTGTGTATGTACGTATATGTACTATTTACAAAATAAAATAATGATTTATAGCAGGTCAAACTGAAGGCAAGAAACTATCATACAGTTCCGGATACGCGACGATCATTGGATGATACAACTTTTGTTCGAATCGCTCGCGTAATTGTAGCTGCAACGGACGTAACGAGCAGCCTGATAAATTGTTATCGATGGCCTTATCATCAGCAGTCAGCCCTAATCAAATGACCTTTTCATAGCTTCACTGTTACGTAGGAGGCTTCCATTCTTTTCTTTCAATTTGAGAATACATGCAGAAAAATTTACAAAAGTCAATCAGGTATGGTCAATCAGATTGATCGAATTATCATAGTTAAGATAGATGAGAAGAGACTAATTTTTTTATATTATTATATATCATTATTATACACATCCTATTTTCTGTTACATTTATATTATATAACAAACATAAAACATCCCAGATGTCTTATGTCTTCATTGCAGATTCCTTGGCCAATCTATGAAATATAAATGTATTAATCTAAAAATGAAGAAAACAGACAATGCGAGAGGAGAAGAGACTGCATCTTCACTACTTGCAAATTACGCGAGGCGTTATCGTCAATCGCTCGTAGCGCGTCGGCGAACTTTAGAAATAACGCTCCCGATGCAGTCGTGTGGCACAAAACGATGATAAGAGCTTGACGTGCGCACAGCTCGTGCTCGCTGCATCTTATCAATAGAAAAAGTGCATTTAACGTCCGATTTGGCGTCGCGCCGACGATAAATCAGCCGAGGAACCGCGCGTTGTCGGCTCCGAGCCGATACCGTAACCGGTACGAATTGGTTCTGATCGAACTTTACTCCGAATCGAAAAGGAAAGTAATTTCTCGTGCGGTTTTTACTTTAGTTATCGTGCTGCGCTGCAAAGATTCGCGCCTGTGTGAGTTTTACGCGTCTGCCGCCAGCGATGCAACAATTCATAAATACGCGTGTCTGAGAGAGATTACAATATAGCAAACCAGTTAATGATTGGTCCAATTAACTGATTTGTGGGATATTATTTGACTATACTGACATCGTTGTTGAATGTGATTTCTTTAACCTTTAAGCAGGGCAGCGCATTTACGTTTGCGCGATCTGAAGAGACGTAATAAATTACTTTTTTTAATAATATCTATGCGTTACAAATGTACAGTTAAAAAACATTATTTCTAATATAAATTTTTTGGATTCATAAAATTTTAAATTATACAATTTTTAATTAGTGCGATGCTCACCCATAAAAATTCTAAATAACTAAACTCTTGGAATAAATTATTAAGACTTATTATTTTTAAAATGGTTTAGACTATACGAGGCTATATGATATCAGTTTATTTATAAATTTGATTTTTATGATATTATCACAAAATATTAATTTTAAGACATGTAAATCAAAACTTATTATCTAAAATCAAATAAAAGCCAAAATGGTCGAATTAGATCTTTATGCCTAATATTGTATTGTGTGAATTTTATGTACATTCATCATTTAGCGAAACCACGCGCTATTACATTACGGACGCGTAGTTTAAAGCAATCTATAGCTAAAGTTAGAATATTATCATCGCACAATTAAATTGATAATCAATTTAAATAATATTAATACTAATATACGTATCTTAAAATTTTTAGAATGTATATAAAATTCACACAATATAATATTAGGCACAAAGATCCAACCCATAGTTTCGGTACTTTCCAGACAGCACAGAATGTTCGGAGAATATTCTAACATGATGATTTCCATACATTCTAAGACACAGAATATTCGGAAATAATATTCTTATATGATTCTAAGAATGTTCTTAATATTATTAGAATATTATTTGTTAAGTTCATAACAACATGTGAAGATCGGCAGGAATCTGTATTGACAGGATCGCCCGGTATTTGTTATCGTCTTACAATTAGACTATCGCAGGTAACTGATCATTGTGAGAGATGACATCAGAAATTATAAAAATATTGATGGAGAAGTAATATTTCGGACAAATAATTTTATAAATAATATTCGGAAAATAATTTTATTATAAATAAATGTATACTTTGAGCAAGGTAGCACTTATTCCTATGGTCACTATCAACATTTGCAAAGCGAAAGGTACAGTAAAGGTATTTTTAAGAAGTTCAGTACACCTTTGAAATAGAAAATAAGATAAATGAAAGAAACATTTTCTTTAATTTCTTTATCTTGAAATGGCAGATGCATCGTATTTTGCAATGTTATATTATTTACTTTAAAGCCTTTCGGTGTTCTTGTACGAAGAACGCGGTTTTCTTGCGGTAAGTATCGTTAAAATCTTTCGTAATCTCCGTTGCTTTATCACAATTATAAAGATTTTCAAAATGGAGTGTGTAAACAGCTCGTATAATATCTCTCTCTCTCTTTTTTTCTTTGTTTCAACTTTACTGACATGTCGGATAAATTATGAAAATATTTTTATATTAGATTGGTGTAAAAGAATTAAATTACATTTGCCTTCAAAAATTTCAGCAAAACTACAGCGAGATTATCACAAAATTCAGTATACTCTTTGTTTCATCTGAAGACTTTTAACTTTTATTTTCAAAAAATTTTTATTATTTTATATAACACAAAACTAAATTGAAAAGCTATGTATTGTATCATCAAGCTCATGATTTGTTTCCTTACCCGACCATAGCGGACATGCTGCAAACATGCTCGACGTAAGTTACAAACATAGTATCGTGGGCGATTATTCCGGCCATAATGATTTCCCAAGCGATGACAGAGTGCCCATTGATTTGATAAAAGTATTCCCGATTATCCACGAAATAATATCCCGGATATGGGCGTAATATAGGGCGGGATTCATTAAGAGGCCATATGACGTCAAGTGCGAATGGTACACTGAGAGAAAAGTCCGATCAAAATTGATCGGAAATTCCGATCAAAAAGTAACAAACGGATATTACCGATCACTTTGATCGGAAAAAAAAATCGATCAAATATGTCCGATGAAAAAATATCCGATCCAAAATATCCGATCGAAAATATCCGTTCGTTACTTTTTGATCGGAAAGTCCGATCACATTATATCCGATCAAAGATGT
>VBVQ01004021.1:0-16293 GCA_011636635.1 Tetramorium simillimum
TTATATATGAACTCATATATAATTATATACAAGTATGAAACATTTTTTCACGGGAACTTATATTTTTATTTAATTATAAAAATTATAAATTTGTAACTAACTTTTCGTAACTATAAATGAAAAGTATCAATTAAATAACTGGGTCTTTCAGATTTTTTAGAAAAAGAAAGTAAGATCAATTTAGATATTAAAAGTTTCATTTTTCAGTGCTTGGAATAAAATATATAGTATTTATCATTACATGTTGGTCAAATTCAAGAAAAAAACATGCAAACTATCTTTTCTCTTATTAGAAAAAATTTTTACATGGTTTATAATATCATAGTTTACTGGGTGCGATACTATCAATTATATTATTTATATATATCAAAAATTATTTTGAAAGAGATGTCGCTATTTAGTATTCGGGATAATAACACATCCCTCGAAAAATGCGATTAACGCAAGCGATCCTCTTCGAAAGCGAGAGGTAATTCGATCGGCCCGAGATGAACTCGCAGAAATCTCCGGAACGTGGAAGTGGCCGGTTGTACTTCACTCGGAAGTCGGTACAGCCACCATTATTTATTCGTCGTTTAATAAGCAATCTAAATTCCGTCCATCCTTACACCCCGCGAACCACAGTGGATCTATCCCGGCTGCACCATCTCCCTTCCAGGCAATCCCCTGCACTCTCATCCCCTCCGCCGCCCGTGGAGGTCAAATCTCTCGAAATCGATCTCCTTTATTCGTTCTCTCGCCCGCGCGACATCTGATTCGTTTGCTTTAATTCGACGACGAGATTCGATAATTCGCTGAGTTATATCAAGAGAATTCACGGCGTGGCGGCGTCCAAATTATAGATAAGGTTCAGTGACCAGACGGATTCGGGAAATACAATTCCATGCCAGTTCTATATCGGTCGCCTGATGTATATAGGACGAGTCAGACTATTGAGAAATTGATATACGCTGCCATGATCACTTGATCATAATTGACAGCGAGGAACGTATCTATTATTTAAATCCGTCGAATATTAAACATTAAGTGTCTATATGTGTGTGTGCACGTAAAGTTCTTAGATTAAAGTCATATGATTGTGTAAAAATTCTAGCTTTGCATATTGATTTGCTTTATTTTTAAAGGTAATATTAAAATCATCTCAAGTTATATATCTTTATATATTACATCATTTGTTGGTATTAAGATAAGCTCCGTTTTCTTAAGGATTAGACTGTTTGGACCACGGATTTATGCTCCATATCTAAGTAATAAAAGAGAAATATGAGATCTCTTCAGCTAACAATAAGTACAAGCATGACACAACTTATGTGATAAATTTTACTTTCAAATCCTGCACTAGAAATCAATAAGTTGAGTGTATATTTATTATTTGCTTATATGTTAAAAAATATAATTTAATAGAATAGTAAGACCAAATAAATCAAACATAATAAAATTATTATCGAAACATATCCCCTAGTGGAAAAATTGTAGTACTATTTAAAGTTAAAATTCGAATCCTAAATAGCTTCCACAATTTAAATATTGTAATAAATAACCAGATATAGGAATTTTAAACTTTGATTGTCTGTCAAATGACTTATTTAAGCTCATTAGCAATTGTAAATTTTTTGTCACTGTCACATGAATTATAAACTAACGAAGTTACAGCCATTTTCGCCGAAAACTATTTTCCATAAGAATTTGACAGAGTTCTTTGAATTGGATAGTAAAACTATTTTCTCATAAGAATATATATCTTTTACGAAACCACATTTTTTAAACACTTTAAATAAAATATCAAAAGCATAGAATCTCGAGTCTGACTGGGCGTTGTCGATCAGTGACACGAATGCACCGTGCAAGTATTTGCAAGTATTGGCCGCGCCTTGAAAAATTCCACGAAAGAAACGCACGAAGCGCGGATAACGAGTTATGGTGGCGCGCACCCTCGGTTATAAACATCGTTAGTATGCACCGTTCCATTATTACCATTCGTTCTAATACACGAAGGCCGCGTGCCCGGCCAGACGCCTCTCTGGGGTATCATTCCCGATTATTACCCCGAAAGGGTTGCCTGCCACCCCGAAACAGCACCTGAGGGTACACTACCTTCATCCCTACCCGAGGTAGCTCGACTTCGAGCACGCCACTTCGCACGCGTAACACTCTTCTCTTCGATCCTTTATAGCTACTTGCCGACTTCCAATCTACAGCAATAAAATTATACATGTCGCTTTAGAAATTGCTGCACATAATGCATACGTACGTACTGAGAATTACTGGAGTATCATTAAGCAAAAGTAAGAGTGTTTCTACTGCCGCTGTATCTTTAATGGATCGTGACCTCCTGCCCGAGTAAATTTTTCACCTCGTTAAGATAGAACAAAGTCTTGAGTACATATGTTATATATCTGTGTACGTAGACATATATGCAAACTATGAATGATGTATTCAATTTGCTATCCATGTTTACTATTTAACGTTGAAAAAATATTTATGTAAATTAATATAATATACCTTAGATCTAAAGATTCATTCATTGTACTGCAGCTAAACTCACTTGCATCTTTCAAACAAAATGAATTTTTCATAGTCTATACTCAGACAATCTGGATGTTGATGTTTAATTTTTGGTTAACATCGAACAAACAAACTTGTAAGAAAGAATGAAGTTTCTTTCGCGAAAGACTGCAGGATATAAAATTCGATCGATAGTCAATGCGAGAGTCTACACAAAGTTGAGTTTTAATTTACAGTCAATCCGCGCACGATTGCGGTATATTTCAATTTTCTCGGCGCGCCGTGAATACCTTCATCCGGCCTCTCTTCTTCTAATACATTTTATAGCAGCCTCGAACGGCTTCGTTTCTCGGTACATTTCATCTATGCATGAATATCAGAGGACCGCCAGAAAGAGGAAAACAGAGAGAGAGAAAGAGAGAGAGAGAGAGAGAGAGAGAGAGAGAGCGCATGCACGCACGCACGCAGGGATTAGGTGTTCTCCACCCTTCGATGCGCCATTCTCCCGAGTTCCTCCTCTTCATCTGGCAATCCAGAGCGCCTTGATTCAAAAGCACAATTAAGCTGTACACATTAAACATTTATAGGCCCGGGACTCATAATATGTCGGCAAAAGCTCACTGTCAAGTTGTTACTTTGTGCAAATGTCCAACGATTTGCGCGGACATTCTGTGTATGAAGTCTCCGTGTATAATAAAAGAGAGAAAGAGAACGAAAATCGAAAATTACACACCAATACAGCCTTTTCTCGATGTTATTGCTGCAATAACGTATCCATTTTTGTCATCTCGGATTTTTTTCTTTTTCTTCTTTTTTTTTTAATCGTTGTTCATTTAAAGTATTATAAAATAGAATTGAATTCGAGATTTATATCTTTATAAGTGCATAAACAAGAATACGAGTAACCGCTGCAAGTGGATAGGAAATTTATATTTACCGCTGTGTAATAGATATTTAAATTAAAAAAATCTAGATAAAGAAATGATTAATAATGTAAAGTAAAACTCGAATGTAATAAACTGTAATAAAAGTGAATCAGTTAATGAAATATAGAAACATGTATAGATATAATATGTGAAAAGACGTAAAATAGACGTAACAAGATGAAAATTTTTCACAAAAGTGAGAGATAGATATTTAAAAAAAGTTTATTTGCGTTTTTCAATTTACATTAATTATAGATAGAAAAAAAAGTCATGAAGTAACTTGTTAGTCGATTGCAATATGATTATAAATTCTTTCTGCATATTGCAACAAGTTTCTCGAAAATATCTTTGAAATTTGCGTCTAGACTACGTCTACAAAATTATATATGTGTCAAGATCCGTATACGTAATATACAGTGTGTACTGATATAACAATGTTAGCTTTTCTTGCTTTTTTATTGTATCCTTCTATAATTATTTCAAGTATGTAATAATACATAAGATGTTTTAGGCATGTTACAATTTTGCTCATTTTCATTAAGCCTAAAGTCTCCCGAAAAAGAATTCTGGCAGCGCGTTTGCCCAAACCATAATGAGACGTCTGATGGACACGTTTATTCTCGAGAGGAAACGACTTCGGGATAGACATCGGAGAGGGTTGATGGAATTGAACAATGGGTCAAAAACTTTTTTCCAGATCTCTTTTTCATTTGTCAATTTGGCGACCCCAAGTATTTACATTTTAATATCAAGAACTTCGATCGTCACTGTACCCTCTTGATTGGCTTTTCTAATTAACTGATCTTAAACATCAGCAAATAATGGCTTAAGAAATCACTTTGTTCTTCTTCTAACTTAATGCTACCACTAATTAAACTTTTTATCCCATAGAAGTTTATGCAGCATAATACTTGTAATTCTGTATCTATACATTCGATTACAAAGTAACGACTCATCTATATTATGTTCAAATAGATATCGCTACAAAAAATATATATTTAAAGGAAAAATGAAATGCTTGCACTTAACAGAAGTAATAGCGAAAAACGTCCACAGTTAATTCAAATTACAGTCAGCACATTCTTACGAGGTTCCATCCGGCCAGCTTCGTCATCCCCAAGTAATTATATACTTAACTTTTTCGCCCTTCGGGACAGAAGGTTATCTCGAATAGTGCACCCCCGAGACATCACTCATTCTTAAAGAAGGGGATGTGGCAGTGACTGGTAGCCAACGGCACGATTAAGGATTAAACGGCTGAAACATTTTCTAAATTTTAAAAGAAACAGCTCTCTTGGAAATTACAAAATTAAATAATTAAACGAAATCATGTTTCTTCATAAACTTGTAATATATTAAATCGCGAATTCATAATCATCTTCGTTTCAGACAGTTCATTCTATAATATTAATGCATACACACACATTAGCCGAAATGCCATTAAAAAATTTTTCCTCTATAATGCCAAGAGGGAATGTCAACCTATACATGCATGGAATAATAATGACGGAAACCACCAGCCAAGATTACGAATGCTCTTCATGGTCTCAATTTGCGAATTCCAGTCGGCCCTGCACCGTTGTTCATTGTTATCTAGGGATTAATAATACATCGAATACGCCCATTCTCGACGTCCCAATATCCGACATACAGGGGATGGATCAACATACAACACTTATAGAGCCGAAAAGCGAACATCGTTTTGTGCCACGTGATAGACATAGAAAAATTCGTTTGCTCTCAATTTTTTCACGAGTCTTTCTCGGATTAAAAACAAAAATTACGATTAAAATATCTACTAAACATAATAATAAAATTTCGTTCTTTTATCCTTTTTTATGCAAAATATTCAGCCACAAAAAATTTTCTGTTTTAAATTATATATTTTAGTTGGGAAGAATTAATTTTCAATTAATTGAAAAATTTGTAACTAAAAACTTAATGTCTGGGCATTGTACGTGAAAGCTTTTGGCAATTCGGTGTACTCGTTCAGTAATATATTGATGGAGAGATAGTATCGATCGTCACTGGTACTTCGGAACGTATTGTTCTCTGCCGGCACGCGTCACGCGTGTCAAAGTCCACAATGGTGGGTGCATTAGAGATTAGGTTGCGGCACGCGCGTTTCAGCCACTCATCCGTACTCTCTACATTCCGTTTGAGTTTAGAAGCACTCACGGGCGACATTAGAGCCGTAAGTGAATCGCCGACTAATTGGCGTCGCACGTTACAAACGTGTCTCAATATGTTGGCGAATCGAAAAATTTATCTCGGTAGTTACCAGCATGATGACCAATGAACAACGAGCTCATAGTCCGAATATAATCAAAGCTGTCCCTTTCCTTTCATCCCGTCGCAATCCCGAAAGATATCGCTGGTGCATTAGCAAGTCAGATAACTGTAGCTCTTCCCAAGAGAAAGAGAAAGTGAAAGAGAGAAGTGCTCAAATAGAGGAGAAACGTCTCTCCCTTCTGTCCTTCCCCTCTTCGTCGTCGTCGTCGCGCGAAAGTAGCGTACATATACACTTAAGGAGAGAGGCCAAGAGAAAAAGAGAGACGACGACGAGAGAATCGGTGGATTTACGTTTCTTATATATCGCTCGAGGTGCCAACGTTCACCCTCGTCGCGGCAGTACCTTGAGAATTTAAAAGGGGCGGCCGGAGCTTAGAGGGCTGAGTTTCCTTCTACCTTCGCCGCTTATTTACTCGGGCGCCCAACTTTTTCCATCCATCGATGCCATTAAAAATAAAAGTCGGCCGGAGGATCGCGTAAGTGCTTCTCCAATTTGAGGATTTTCCCTTTTTATTTGATCTTTTTCCTTATCTCTTTTCTCTTTTACTGCTACACTTTCTTGCCGACTTACCGTGAATAAAAAATATATCGCTGTACGCCCCCTTATCGCGGAATTTTCGTACATTATTCCGACGATTACTCGGTGGAACGTTACCGATAAGCCGCCTATGCACATTTTCTCTATCGATACTGCACGTTCGCCGTTTGGATATCGAAACTACCGGTTTGTCGTTCTTATCTGGTTGCCTCGTAAAACAATGATATTCCTCACGCTGCTCATGTTGTTCCGAGAGAATATTCTCAAAAGCGGCTCAAAGAGAATGGAAAATAGATTGGTGTAGTACGCTGCATTATGCCGTCGTGATGAAGTATGCGAAGATCGAGATCAAGGATAAAACTCTGTTTGTGCAGACGGAGGCAGAGAGGATGGAAAGAAAGGACGAAGAAGAAGAGCCGGTACGACCGAGACCATTGTTCTCCGTGGAAGTGTTTCGGCACCTCGGCAAAGAGAGTTTGTACAACTCTCTAAGCTGACTGCCATTTTCAATAGAACGAACTGCCGCGACTCGTCCGCCCTGCGGGACGCTGAAGAGTTCCCAACATACTCTCGAACATGTTTGCGCTATTTTTCAGAACTTTGTATTGCTTTACGTTGCCAACGGCGTAACTTAGATAGGTTTCAGGCGTTAAAAGAAAAAAATATAAAATATATAAAATATAAAAATGTATAAAAACTGAACTATATATGTAAATAAAATATTAGACTGTGAAAATTACATTGTGCACGTTGTAGTCCCTTATGGCGGACAATTTTTTTCATACATTTTATATCAGTCGCCATCTCAAAGCCTTATTCGGCAAACACGAACGTTACTTAGGCGTCACTCGTCGTGCAATTTACCCGCCTCGCGAGCACCGAAAACATCGACACGGCCCTTTGTTAATTCGCATGTTATCCATTAAGTGGACAAACAAGAAGCCCGATGCACGGTCCGACACGCTGGAAGAAACAACGCCGAGCGGCGAAATACGTTCGCGGCTAGACAGCCACCGCGGGTATAGGAAGACGGAAGCAATACGGCGGAAGTTGGAGTGGAAGCGGGCATTGTTTTCCGCCGGATTGTTCGCCGGTCTGAGTAGGGTCGACTTCGTGTCAAACTGCACTTTTTGCGGCTCGCCGCGGTGGTCGCGTCTGTTGCCGTCACGACGCCCGTTTCGCCTGCTCGCGCATTTGGCGAAGCGTTTTTCTTGCGTTCGCTAACCGCTCGTCGACACGCACGTAGAAAGAAATCTCGGCACTGCCCTCGGACGGACCTCCGTGAAAAATTCACGGACAGATTCGCACGACAGATCTACCCGATGCGCACATTTATCTCTTGAACGGCGTAAGATTTGTTATTCACGTTTACAGCGTGTTGAATTTGTTTCCAACTCTAGATTAATCAAACTCTGAACGAATGCAGTTAATACTCATAAATTCTCCTAGATTTCGAGGTACATCTGACGTTATTTTGGGGATTGCGTGGCTTTTCATTAAGATACATTGACGAGCACTTAAAACGCGGCGTCGTATTCTTTTCCGGCGATAAGAACGCGCTGCAATTACTTTCAATGCAATATGCCGATTTTATTCTTCAACTTCGTCCACTCAGCGTCGACTCGTTTAAACTTTTTTAACGATTCACTATACAACGTGCGTTCGCTCCGCTAGTTCGAGAGATCTGCAAGGTGAAGATTTGAGCGGAAACTACGGACTCGCGAGGATCTTCGAACGTCCGAAGTACGGTCTGTGCGCTATTAATTATTATTATCATTATTTGCTCCCTTAACGCTCACGGAGGGAACAATAGAGTAATTGCTGGCCAGACTCACCCCAGGATCCTTAAAGCCACCTCTTAAAGCTCGTGCTCGGCAATCTAAGCTTCTCCGCGCCCGCGGTCTACGATAATAATAAGTAGCCGGCGCGTTTACAGCGGCTGATATACAAACCTGCTCCGACTGAGCAGCTTCTAGCGGCAGTACTCCCACGACACCACTACCGAAAGTCACCCTTTATTGTCTTCCATTTTATGCATAACTCAGCCGCATGCACTAGTCGTGTTGCTAGGTAAATGGCATAAACAAATACATCTAAAAGCATAATTAGTCGCAACCGTCGGTTTTGTATCTTGCGTCCTTTGAAAGATTCATAGCGTACGTCTTACAACAGCGTTATATAACGTTTGTACGTAATAACTCTCTGCGAAATGCTATAATTAAAGGTCAAACGCATTGTTGCTGAAAAATGTCACGAGAAAAATGGATTGTTACTTGAACGTTTGTATGTGTCTGAAGAATTTAATGGATATCTATTTTTTTTTATCCTTTCAATCAGTTACAAATTAAGAATACTAGTATCTGCACATATTACTTTTGTTGAGGAAGGACATATCTATAGCTCTTAAAGGAAATACGATACTTAAAGGAAATGCGATGATAGAGAACATTCCGAGATAGATATCGAACGATGTGCTTAGAGGACCTTGAAATTCCGGAACAATCATTTCCGGTTCTACTGATCTCGCGCGCCGGAACACGAAGGGAACACGGTGGATCGCGTTCAACTTTTCCCAGTAAAGGGACTCGTTATTGTTTAATCCCCGTCTCCTCGTTACAGCGCGAGCTCTCAACTTTTTCGGACGAGAACTTTGTGCTTGCTCGTCCTTCCTTTCGCCTCGCCGGCGTTCTTCCGCTTGTGGATATAAAAGCGGGCGGAAGAAAGTGGGAAGAAAGTTCATATCGAAGCCGCGTACGTGAGTGGAAACGAGAAAGGAGAAAAAGCGCGAGATAAAGAAAGATCGGCGAATCGGCGACTTGAACTTGAAAATTCATGTTTGACGACGTTTGTTTGTTCTCCGTCAGAAGTTCGCTGTCTAGTGATACTTTCCATCAAGTCTTGCAGACAACGCAATTTGATAGCTCATTTGCTAGTTGGCGCGCTAAAGTTCTCGCGGCGTCGCCGTCCTGAATTAATCCTGACAAGTTGATATACACGAATAGAATTATGTAGTTGATTAATCCTTTATATTATGGAGATGTTGGAATAATAATGAATGGAAAATAGACAATACGTTTTGCTACATAATATTTTTGTTCCCATTTGAAAAAAAGTGTTATTTCGAGTAAACATATAATTTATGCGAAAAATGTAAATTGCGCTTGAATAAACGTTTTAATATCCTGCAATACCTCTCGTAATATCTCTTGTAATTATATATCCTCATTTATTTATTCTTATACACATGCGAATGCACGCGTGTCCGTGTTTAAAATTTAGTTACACTATCTATGAATAAAAGCGAGGTATTTTACGAGGCACGCTTTATCCGGCGATGTTTAACGGAATGGTATTTTAGAACAGCGACGCATTTTGCCATAACATTTTTAACATTGATAACCTAGCTCAACGAATTGCTCTGTGACGCGGAAGTTCCAAACGAATTATGTAATTTGCCCGCGTCGAAAGCAAAATTGCCGTATACCGAATGCATCCGTGCGTTTAATCGGTTCGGTCCTAATACAATGACATGCTCGAATGTGAGCGTGAAACAATATTGGTATTTCAGATATTTTATTAAAGTTCCAAACGGGCCACGATCGCGCCGCGACGAGCAGGAGGGGAGGTTGGAAGAGAGATGAGAGGGGGCGGAATGTGGTCCCGTCGGGGTTCATAGCCCTGTGAGTACGAGTACTATCGATTATTGACTTGGTGGCAAAGGTGGAGGCAATACACCTACCTCGCATTCTTCCGCCACGATCTCCTAGGAAATCCGAGCTTTTGTCGGATAAAATCGGAAGATTTAATTTCAAAATGGAAGAGAGAGAGAGAGATGTCATCGAAAATCTCTACGATAAAGCATAGAACGCTCTTTCGTTCCGCCCGTTTTGGCTTACCTTTCACACATATGAATTTATAGAGATGACGTCGTAAAGAATTTACGATCATATTACATAATGTACAAATACCTATATTCGGTATTGGAAGCGTGATTGATTATTAAAGATTACTAATATTATTTCGTTGGAATCGCGTGTTACCGAAAATTTACAAAATTATTTCGCATAGAAGCATACATATTGCATATCTATCCTAGTTTGAGTACTTTTTATATTTTATATATTTCATTCTAAAGAGTTTTACAAATCAGAGCGTTGTACACTAACAATACCTGTGCGCGTCCAACTCGTGGAAGCGATCAAGGGAAACCCGTGTTCCTCGAGGCAGAAAATCAGTTTATGCCGTCTAACAAACAAAATTAACATCAGCGGCGCCGATAAAGCCCGGATAAAAGCCCGGGCAGATATCAAATACAATTTCTGTTAAAACAGTTACTTTCTCCGACTGTCCGTCCATTCGTCCGAGACGGAGCGGCCGGTCTTGAGGGAGTCCATTAACGTCGGATGACCGGACGGGCACCGGAAGTCTCAAGGGAACCACAGACGGAAAAAGCAGCGTGGCTGAAGCAGACTGTCGAGTGGACTGAGGAAGTAGCGAAGAAAAAGGGTGCAAAATACTAAGCGGGCCGGCATTAAACGGATTCTGCGGTCTTGCTGTCCGCCACCTTTCAAATTGCCTGCTCGCGCGCCTGCAATCGCTATTTATTATCGGAGGCTTATCAGAAATCCGTTTCCGGGAGAACGAGTCTCTCTGAAATTAAAAAAACTGCCCATCGCTAAGTAGAGCGGGGCATCGCGACGTCCTCGACGCGAAACGAGACGACGCATCGCGTTAATCCATTTCGCGCTACTCCATTACTCTCATAACGAATTCCCTTGCCGAGATTAGCACTCACACAAAAAAAAAAAAAACGAAAAGACAAAAAAGAAGAAAAACAGGAGAAAACCTTTACCTTCCGCTGTTCTTTCTTCTCACAGCCGCGTGTAAATGTCACATCGGAACGGGACTTCTGCCTGCTCGCATACCCCGTAGTTCTTTTTTTTTTTCATTCTTTTCACTCCCTGCCTCCCCGAGGATAACGAACCGCCTTTTGCCCGGTCCCAGCTAACGATGGGCACTTAAAGTTTAATCTACCTAATTAATAGTGCTCGTCTATTACCGGGACGAGTCTCCTCATATTTTCTGACCCTCGCGAGGTATTCCCGCCGGGTATAACCCTCCCCCGCCCCTCCCTAGGAGCAAAAAGCGACCCGGCTAATGCAGGGAAATAGCTGTTTCCTATGTTTTCAAATTTTTTTTTTCTGTTTGTACCTTCACCCTCTGACACTTTTGCCCCATCCCCTGTATTTTTCTCCAGATTGCACGGCTTTGAATGCGATTGAGTAAAATTCTCGCATTTACAAAATTGCCGATTGTTTCGTATGGCTAATCTAATTTTTACGAGTCGAAATTGAGATTTTAAAGAAAGTTAGTTGAACTGAACATTTTCAGAAATAATTGTGAAACTCTGGACATACGATTTAAATCCTAAAATATAATAATTAAAAATTTTGTAATTAAAAATTCGATTTATAAATGTCTGAAGTTACTCTTCGAAAAATTCTCAATATTTTTTTCCAAAATTTTAGGTTTAAATTTAGTAAAAAAAGAATTTAATCAGCAAGTTTCTTTTTTTTAATACAATTATTAATTACTTAAGATTGAGACTAAAAGAGAAATGATAAACTACAAAATTTTTGTTGAAATTTTATTCTGTTTCATAATGAAAGATGATACTATCGATTAATTGGTCGCTCAATTAGCTCGCATAATAGTAATTCATAGAATCGTATACGTTTGCAATTGAATGAATGTAATTATGTTATTCTCTACATGGTTTAATGATGCGATAATGGTGTTTAATCACTTCGTTAATTAACCACGTTTAATGAGTTATAACAGCGTTGTAACAAAATAGGCGATGAAAATAATAGAATATTTTAGAGTCCACAAACATATGCAAAGCTAGAATCATGTCTACATTACGTGCGTGTTAATTAACTTCTAAATGTAATTACAAGCGCCCAGCTTAGTCTCAAGATGATCATGATGCCTTTCATCTTGATGAAAGAAATTGCATGTTACATAATATTATCAAAAATTAAATATATCAAATTTTATATCTATTATAACCTAAAATATTGCTTAATTTTTTTATTCTTCTGTTAATACAAAATTGTTTGATTTTCTATTAATAAAAAAATCAATTAAAAATGAATTAGAGAATGATAAATAAAATAAAATTATTTTGAGTATTTGATATATGATAATCTGTTCTAATTAAACTTAACGGAAAATCACAGATAAAATACATTTATTCACATCATATTGAAATCGATTTTTTTCGAATGGCTTCTATCATGATTAAAATTTTATACTATATAAACTTTATATATCGACTTGCATTGTTCCATACGCAGAGGGCTATTTCTCGAGGTTTGCGAGAATTGATCGACACCTCGCGTTAGGCTCTCGCGTTATCTCGATGCGTCTTTTCTTTCCTCTCGCACCAACTTGCACGCGTTTTCTCTCCCCGCTGGCGCCCCCGCTACCATCGTTCTGTCGATATATCTCGAATCGGCGGGCAGGACCATTAATTTCATTTTATCGTCGCGCGGGGCTCGAAGCGGCCGGTGCGGTAATGCGTTTTAAATGTAAAACAGGCTAAGGCCTACGGCGCTAACGGAACGAGTTCGCGATAAAATTTGATTCAGACTCGTCCGCGCATCTCTTCGTAAACTTCCTGGACGATGCTATTGTTAAATGGCAAATGAGTGAACACCGAGAGGAGATGAAATGGTTCCGCGAGTGATGAAAATGTGCATTACTCTATAGATTATAGCATTAAAACATTACAAAGATGTCTTAATTGTTCTCGATTTTATGGATAAAGTATATTTTAAATTAGGAATTTATCTGGAATTTAATTTCATTAAAATTCAATATTAAATGTTAAATAATCTAATATTAAATGACTAAAATATTCAATAATTTGCATTATGTATTAAAAACTAAAATAATATATCTGGATAGTATTTAGTCCTTTTTTACATTTGCGTTATCCAAGAAAAACAAATGATAAGAATCGCGAAAAATTTCGTGTGATTTGTAATACGATACTAACTTATTATCGGGTTCGTGCATCTCGTAAGCATATTGATATAAATTATCAAACGCATATTCGAGATTCAAATACAGGCTATTGGCTGCAAGGAGGCCTCGAGGTGGGTTACTCATGGAAATGGACCGATGAGATGGGTATCGCCTCGTCGTTAAGCGGCTCAACTACCCCTTCCATTGAAGTTCGTCCTTCCACCCTGCGCGCTCTTCCACCACGAAGGATAGGACGAGAGCGTTCGTTGGTCGACTTTATGAATATTCTCTTTGTGGCCATCCCTTGATGCACTCGTTCACTCAGAAAATGTCAGTGAACGTGGCACCTTGCGCCGGCAAATGACCGTCCTCGTACTATAACGGAGCGACAATGCCTTAATGGAGGAAGGATTATTTTGCGGATAAATTAATGGATACTTTGCCGATGGGGACGTCGACAAAGTCTTATGCTCAGAGAGGATAATGTATCACAAGCCACGTTGTTAATAAATTAATATTAGACGCACTACAACCGTCTTTATAGTATTTTAGATTCGATCGGTTCAATTCTTAATATTTTATTAAAGAAGAAACTTATCTGTAATATCTGCAGGTATTAGCATCTTATCTGTAATATCTACAGATATAAAAATTATTTATATTTTGCTCCTTAGACTTAATTAACTTAATAATTATTCCACTGTTTAAATATTTTCAAGTAAATCGACTCGTGTCACTAGAGAATATCCCGCGTTGGAATTCGATAGAAACATTACCAAACACCCTGTACACGTCTTCCTTTATCACGCAGTCGACATCTGAACGCTTTAAATCATCCCGTCAAGCTACCAGTGTATCAGTGCAAACTGCAAGCAAGTACAACGGACCACTGAATATGTAAGTTGATGTTTTCGGCTGGTTGGCTCGCTGGCTATCGTGCATACAGGGTGGGCTATCGACCATTCGAATTGCGCGAGCACCGGCAGTCAATGTGCACCGTCAGGTCAGCCGACGGTGGGATTAATTATGCAGCGAACCTCGGGTCGGTGCAATGTTCGCCTGTCCACCGGCCAATTAACTCCGAAAACATCCACGAGCCACGAAATCCAAGCGGCCGGTGTCACTCTGGAAGGTAGTTGGGAGCGCGAACGGTGCGCGAGAGTCACTCGGTGTGCAGGCGATGCATCTTCGCAATTTAAATGAAAAAGCCATTATACAAATAAACGCTTATAAATATCCGGATTGACGCCAGTGCTCGGCGCGAGGTCAACGACACTCCTCACGACAGTACCGCGAGACGCTGTTTCTCAAATCCAATATACGTTTCGGCTAAATCGGTCACAAGATCGATTTATGTTAATCCATTTCGTCGCACGTAATTGATAATTCCCTCATCGATAGCCAGCGCTCGCACGTTTTAATAATCAAGCTTCATTATAGTCCGGCTTTAATCGCGTTCGAACTATGTGAATTGCGAGAAATATTCTGTGATAATGGACAGTTTACAGGGATATTACGTAAATTAAAAGAAAATATAGAGAGAAAAACCTTTTTCAATATATATTATAGATTCCAAGATAATTCTGAAATAAACACATACTTGTTAAACAAATATATACTACTTATATGCTGACGCATCTTTTTTCTACAATTTTATTTAATTTTATTTTAAATTAGAAATCGATGAATCTGATCGATTTGTAAATTTTATATATAGGTATGTATATCTGTAGTTTTAACATTGTAATATTAAAAATTGTAGTAAAATAAAAAAAGGGAGGAAGAAACTATGACTTGAAGAGAGAGTATCCTTAGCAAAGTGACATAGATGAGACCAAGGGCGGCCGTTGCTGGGCATTAATCCCGTTCAGCTGGGTTTATCGTGCGCGCGAAGTAAATTGGCAACGGCCGCCGCTAAATACCAGGAATACGGTTTCCATCGGCAATGGCGATCATTCGTTCTACCCCAATCTGCTTCTACAAAGGCTGGTCCGCTTGAATTCAGCAGTAAAATGGATGTGCGCGCGCGCGCGCGCGTTTGTATATATACATACATATGTATGTATGTATGTATCGAGGAGCATCCACCAATCAATTAATTTTACGTGTAACGTATCGTTCTGTCGATTTGTACGATAGTGATCCGTCTATAATAAATCTGATAGAAGACTAGAGACCTTCGTGTGTACGTACTGTATATACTTTTGTATATACTTTCGAATCAAAGACTATTAGTACTAATGTAATCTTTATATAAATGCTTTGAAAAAGTATGGCAATGAAAAATGCAATTATGAATAATAATTAATAAAAAATAAATTAATAATTACTTAATAATCACTTTTATAAAATTTTCAATTAAACCGATTATCAATATGTCCATTATTGAAAGACTGAGATTGGTAATATAAAAAAAAATGCAAACAAAAATTCTTAAAATAAAATATAAATTGATCCATCTTTAATGAAGTAGATAAAGCCTTTTAATGGTATGAAAGTGTTATTTATATCATTAATGCGGTTTCAGATGAAAAGATTAAAAACAGCTGATCCAAATATATTTATCCACTTTATCTACTCATTACCTTCCTTACGTGTCACTGAAATCAATTTTTCCACTTCCGATACTGCCATCCTTAATTCAGCTGGCGGCATGATAGTCACGTAAATTTGAATCTCGTATCGGTAATTAACGCGCCGCCTTTATCATCGCTTGCGCCTGTCGAGAAACTTCTCTCCCCGAAAATTATACCGACACGTCGTCGTCGTCCGTAGCCCGATCATCCTATCGCCGTCGTGTGTGCGTGCGTTACACGCACGATTGCACACCGACGATATACTGCGGATGTATGTGCGCGGCACCAGCCGAACGAGGGTCGGAAGGTACACAGTTATTGCATTAACTCATCATTGTCATTTTTATCACGTGCCCACTTGAATCAACAGAAGCTCCCGCTGCCGGTTGGTGCCCTCTCGGTTGGGCCCTCAACGCATTCCCTC
>VBVQ01004022.1:0-16327 GCA_011636635.1 Tetramorium simillimum
ATTTATAATTATAAAATTCTTTCTCAGCAAAAGATATGCGTTTTGCATAATCATCTTATGACACGTATTGCAAAATGCTGTGAATAGAAAGAAGCAATAATTATGCATTTATTACAAAAGTTCCTATCTGGGGTTATACCATATGCAATTAAAAATTTGCAAATAGTGGTGAAATACTAAAATAAATAGTAAAATAATTTATGCTGAGGTTACAGAACAATTTACATAACAATTGTACATTAACATATTTTGAAGAATAATTTACAATAAGTTCCCATCTTCTTGTTACGCAATACGTATCTCGTTAAACGATATCTCGTGAAATAAAAGTCATCTTATAGGAAGTTATCTCGGGCAATATAAGAACTTTAATGCAAAATATTTTTATGCGCCGTGCAGAAACACTAAACATGATAACTGTTATAGATGTTTCACGTTAGAACGTTAGTGCGTTTATAAATGCGAAACTGAGTCAGTGGAATAAGCAAGTTAGAATCAGACACAAAGAACTTTTCAAATTGACAGTATTGTCACAAATGGCAATAACAAGAAAGAAACAATAGAAAACCGCGAAGTAAAATGTTCTATAGAATGTTATACTTCAAAATCGCTGTTGCTGTTTGATTTGGGTGAAATGGCCTATATGGATGCAACAAATATAAAACAATATTTTTTCCAATTCTTCCTGAAATATCACATTGCCAAATGATTAAAATATGAATGTTTAGATGTTTTAAAATTGTTCCTTTTTAATTTCTATAACTGATTTTTTTTATATATGTATTCAATAAGCATAAAAAAATTTGTTACATACATTTTTGTATATTGTATATTTGTACATAAGTATAAAGCAATTAAATAATTTATATTTATTGTTTAGGAGAATAAAAACGATCGTTACAACAATCATACTTGTAAATTAAAATTTTGATCATTTTTAATTTTCAAAGACTTTAAGAAAAATACATGTCGATATATATTACATATATACATTTGTCGATATTCGAATTTACTTGACTAAAGCTCTTTTTAAATTGAATAACGGTCGATGTAATTGTTGTTCGTTTAGGAAAACCATGCGGAAGACAGAAATTTAACTGTCGTTTGGCAAGCATGAAACCTGCGGAAAAATTCTGCGGCAATATCCGGGAACAAGACGCGGATCGAATTAATATTTATGTAGTTTGTCATGAGTCAGCGAGAACGATCGAGGGGGGGGGGACCATCGACGTTTTCCACATTCATCAACCTACCGGTGTGCCGTTGACAGTCCACGTCACGTTGGCTGGAGGATTTCCCGACGGTACCGTACAGTTTCCACGTACAGTATCGCCCATCGCGTATCGCGTCTTCTCGATCCGCAGCTGCGGATGGCCGTTCGGCAGACCTGAAATCCGAGATATCTTATAGCGACGACCGAGCGCGATTGTGCGATGCCGGAATACGGTTTTTCTCCCAGGATAACGGACACGTTCGTCTATTGTTACTGTCCGATTCCTTCGCCTGCTGCCGATTAGAAAAACAGTCTTGACACTGCGAGAGCGCCAGCGATAGTCCGACCGGGATCTTTGTTCGCCGTCAAGGAACACGCCGCGCAGAAATTGCGAATGACATTTCTTGCGCTGTTTAATGACCTCGACGATCGACTTGAGCAGCACGGCGAATAGCTACGAGACATTATGGTGCAATAAATATATAAGTCAATTTTTATTCCTATTAAAATAACTGTACATCCGTGAACAGCTTTACGATCACAGGTAGAACAAAAATTATAATGACATCACACTGTAAAAAATTAATTTAAATTACATGTAATTTTTGAGACACGCTTAATAGTCTTAAATTAATTTATTTCTAATTTCGCGGTATAAAAGTAAAAATAATTCCTTAATTTGTTTTTTACAGTGTATACACAATAGTGAATCTCACAATTTCTATCAAATTACTTGTAATTGTAAGATTACCTATAATAGTTGTAAAATTCTACGTATTTATAATTTTGCAGTCAGAAGTAAACATAAGTTTTTAATTTCTAATAAATTTTTACACTGTATACACTGTAAAAAAACAAATTAAGAAATTATTTTTATACTGCAAAATTAGAAATAAATTGTCTCAAAATTATATGTAATTTAAATTAATTTTTTACAGTGCATATTGATATCAAAATAACGATAAAATAGCGATAAAATGACATAATAATGACATTTTGGAGTCATTTTGACATGTTTGCAACTTCTCGTTCTACCTGGGACGATACCGATCTGCTATTACGCAAATAAATATAAAACTGATATGAAACAACAGTCCATTATTTCTACATCGAGAAAGTATTTTCCAATCACTTTCTGTATAATACACTGTACTTTATTAATTGTCTCGTAGTTATATGTATCGCCGCACTGACACACGGGGGACACGGACGACGCGACAAAAATGTAACTTTTATCCCTGAACAATGGGGAGAGGATTTCCGTCTATACGCGGATATCGCTGCGGCGCGTTGCGCATCTCGGGGAAATTGAATTGAAAGAGCGATGCGCGTCCGCCGTAAATTAGAAGTAGCGTTTCCGTACAAAGCCCGAGGCGATGCGCCTTCATAAATATAAAACGCGTTCACGCCGCGCATAGTTTTATTCAAAATTGGCCTTGCCGGGCCCTTGCGCAAAGTCAGCGTGCAGGGCCGTTTCCGCGAGCATCATCGTTATTAAGCAAAGCTTCACTCGCGATGTATAGAGGAAAGGCGCCAAAATTGATGTAGCCCTCCTAAAGAGGCGTATCCCTATTTCTCAGAAATTAGATATCGCATCAAAACTGATATAAACGCAATTCATTTAGTTAATTATTAAGAATTTATAGTTTCTTGTTTGTATATATTTCTTGTTTGTTTATATTAAGATTTAATTAATAATTCTATAATTCACGTCACGTAAATTATAGTTTTTCAGTACTTGTGACATCAAATGTCAAAATGACATCAAAATGACTCCAAAATGTCATTATTATGTCATTTTATCGCTATTTTAGCGTTACTTTGATGTCAATATGCACTGTAAAAAATTAATGTAAAATTACATGTAATTTTTAGACACACTTAATAGGTTTAAATTTATTTAGTTCTAATTTTGCAGCAATTATGAAACACAGCCTGTGAGTTGTTATCATGTTGCGCGAAATTTTATCATTAGAATTGATAAATTTTAATCGCTCATAATTTGAAGAGTATCATAGCCTCGACATTTTTGTATTAAGATTTTCGTCGCTAAATTACTTCAAGAATACGCCTTTAAGAGGAAATGCGGTAGCGGTGGGACACCCTGATACACACAAAACGTATCATGTGCAATCTCGGAGGATCATTATAACGTTCAACAGGGAGGAGGAGGAGGAGGGGGACAGTGAATTCCTTCTCGTGGCAGGTAGGCCGCGGTGGCAATCCGGTAAACTGTCAAGGAATTGTCTCACTTCCTCACACGACGACTTCCGCCTCGGGGCCGCTCCTTCTTTGCACGATCTTCTCCGCGAGTACTCTCAAGGACACGGTCGAGGGATATTACCATTTTCAACTCGTGTGTCGCGTGGAACGGGACGATCGCCGGTCTCGTGAGAACTGGGAAAGAGGAAGACGAGAAAGAGAGAGAGAGAGAGAGAGAGACGGTGCGACCGGCCGGGAACGACACGGGCATACAAGCTACGAAACTCCTCGATCTAGTATCGAGCTTTCATTTTACGACCGATCCGTGATCGGAAGGTGGAGGCAGTCACCTCGGTCCCTTCGTGGAGGAGATCGCTACCAGACTCCGCCGTGCTGGTACCGTCGTTAGGTCGACGCACGATGACGTCGGTGAGGAACGGTGGGAACGGGACCCGCGACGCTTCTCTTCTCTCTCTCTCTCTCTTCCTTTCTTCTCGTCTAACTGCGTTTTAATTGGGCGCGATTACGATGACAATACTAGACGCCGTGTAGGACAATCAAGGATAATGAAAGGCGCTCGCGAGAGACACGCCGGTGAAGAGAGAGAATCACCTCGTAGTCACCCGGTAGCGTACGAGGGGACAAAGTCGTGAGTAAAAGCGGCCGAAAAAAAGGGCTTAACGGGTCACGACCGAATCCGCGATTCATCACGGATTCCCCGCGTCCCCTTCCCCCCGCCGCGCCGGCCGGTAACCCACCCCCTCGAACGGGACGGGCGATGAAATGTTTTTATTGAATTTTAACAATGCGTCCGCAGCTGGCGCGGAATAGGTGTCGCTTATATACGAAGGACGCGCCCGCAAAAAGTGCTGTCTCGTAGCGAATTGGTCGCAGCAATTATCCGCGTTACGAACGGGAATTATATGAGACGATCGTGCGCGCCCGCCGAAACAATGTTGCGCCGATGCGAATAGTAGTTATAAATTAACGATATCCATTTAACGCTTTAATGGCATCGAATGGCGAAATTAACGGCGGCCTTTCACGCTTTTTCACCACCGCGCGCGCGTCGCGGATGAGATGGGACGGACGAAGGATTCAATAAGCATCGCCAATCCAAGAATTCTGTCTTGCGGACAGGTTTATTGCGTGCTGTTAAGGCTAATGACGCCGGCTTTTTGTTATCTCGCGCAACGTAAGCAGCTACTTGTTAATTTGTAATTTCCCCTCTGATGCAGTGCGGCGAGAAACACTGAATTTTTCATTAAATTATACAGCTTTCTGCATAATTTTTTTTTTTTTTAATAAAAAGCCGTTTCTCGTACGCTGTAATTTTCTAAGTTCGGTGAATTTCAGCGAATTTCAGTGGTTTAAAATTTATCAATCATTTTATTATTTGTAGTATAGAACTTATAAATTTCAAAATTTATAAAATGTAGCACAATTATTGATTCTCTTGTCTTCACTTTCCGTAGATTTATACATTCCATAATTTTTACAGTTTGTGAAGTTTATAAATAATTTTTTTTTAAATTGTTGACTTGATAAATAAATTTCGGGGCAACTTAAATATTGTAAAAATGTAATAATTATTTAATATTTTTCTAAAATAACAATTGTGTTTCTATGAGCGATGAAAAATCGCAAAAAAACTGTTGTAAAAATATGTTACAAAAAAATGATAAAAAATATGCACGAATGAG
This sequence comes from Tetramorium simillimum, assembly GCA_011636635.1. NCBI lineage: Eukaryota > Metazoa > Arthropoda > Insecta > Hymenoptera > Formicidae > Tetramorium > Tetramorium simillimum. The sequence goes on from VBVQ01004022.1 coordinate 5,119, forward strand.
AGGAATACACCAAGTTTAATTTATACGGCGGCGCGACATGAAATAAAAATTCAATGTTACGAAAAGCACTTATCCACCTGACGTAGATCATAAAAATATGAAGCGAAAGGATTAAAAACCTATTTTAGATTAGATTTTTCTCACAATTTTTTGCAAAATTTTACACAAAGTTTAAAGTAGGTTTTTATTCGCTATTTTTTTTTGTCATAGTGTTAAACGCTTGTGTATCCTTTTATTTTAATGTTTTCCCGCGACATTATTCCGGTAAAATTTCAACAATTACTGCAATTAATCGTATAATTAACTAGCCGCAATTGATTATTTTACGGTTCCGTAAAATCGCAATATTTTAATTTTACTTGTAAATATCAATGCGAGCGTGGCGAACAGTACGGGCTTTTGCTCTTTTAGCCGTATTTACTCATATCGGAATTCATAGAAAGGAATATGTTTGCTCAGCTACGCGTTGAGCTTCGCCTTTCAGTCTTTGCAGTGCGCGCCGTGTTATCTTTGCGCAGATGTAAAGTACGTTTCTCCAGATACTCACTAGCTACGTGCATGTAACCAGAAACCATTACGGTATTAAACGAGGGAGAATCTCCGGAGACTTCGCAACGATATTTGCCAGTATGATTGGGCTGTACATCCTTCACGACTACTCGATGCGCGTCGCTCCGATTTGTCTGAAACATAATTAACCAAGCATTATTTATGATGCCAGGGGTATATCCATAATTATGAAATATATGTATACCTATCGCTACGTACACGCAGTGAGCGACAAAATGCTGCAATTATAAAGTTCATGTTATTGAGATTGTATTGTGCAAAATATTATCATAAATATACATACAATATTTGGATGCATGTTGGATATATTTTAAAATCATATTAAGCCAAAACGTTTCAACAAGTAATGCGCTTTACATTTTAATCCCTTCATTTGGGAGAATATTATTTATTAATATTTGAAAATTTGCTACCATTATATCATTTTATTACCATTTATATCGGGTATTCATTAGTTTATTTTACCAAATACCGTCGGGTGAAAAAAAATTTACGAATAAAATTCGTAATGATTATTGAAAAAAAAGCATATATTTTCCCCTTACGTAAATAAACGAGCGACATTTATTACAATTATTATCTAAAGGGACATAATAATTAAAAAATTTTTAATATTTCAAAAATTCGGTGTAGAACTACTATTATTTGTATATCTCTTTTACTTTCGGTGCATTAAATGACTAGCGCTGGGAAGATAAATTATATAATTACACAAGTCACTCCCGTAATATTGTTCGCAATATTTCATCGTTACACCGATATCGCAACTACAAAGACGACGTCCTTTGTGATGATATTTCGTCACGGTAAAACTATGCCGTTAAAAACATCAAGATTAATAACACTCTCTTTCTCTTTCCCTCTTTTTTCAAGAGTAACGCGAGGCAGGATGAAAAGGGGGAATTGGTCAAGATCGGACGGATGAATTACATATCATTTCGCATTACAAACGACCGGCAACGGTGTGTCGGGAGAGGCCTACTGAATTTTGAGTTAATTTGGCGTCAACCGCGGAATTGACCGAGCGTACGATGCCGGCAAGTGCCATTTATTGCAAATCGATCGCACTTACTCGCCCGCTTTAACGTCCTCGCGCGTTCGCTCGTCCGCGGCAAACAATACCTAGCAACAGGGATTAATTATATGTTGCCGGTGGCAGCGTATATAAATCACACAATTAATTTTGCTGCGGTTCGCTCCGTGCTTGTGGCAACGACACGCTCATATGCCACGTTAGGATGGACGATCATACTAACATCGCGATAGAGATTCCGAGTTAATTTCGCGAGAGGTCTTTGAAGCTTCCTTCCGGTTTCGTACTGGAAATAAGAGTTTTCAAGCGGTTTAAAAGTCGGAAAGCAGATACTTTGGATAATTCGAACAAGTTTCTCTCTTTAAACGAACAGCAAAGTTAATAAATTATTTTAATAATCCGAATATTTATTAAATGTATCAATTTTAATTTAAGAGGAGATAAAGTATTTACGTTGAACAGTTTAACTGTTAAAATTTGCTGTCAATAATATGTGGCGTTTATATATGTTTGTATGTTAAAATGTACGTTAAAATTACTTTCAAGAGATACGAATGTTCGTGGAAAAATTATTCTATAATTTTCTATAATTTTCTATAATTTTCTAATGTCCACGTACGTTAAATATTTCGAAACGATAACAAATCAGCCGACGTGCAGCATTTGTTTTTGCTGTATATTGCCACACCGTTTACCAAAGGTCGCCACGCTATCATTCCTGTGTAGAAACTCCCGGTAGGCAGCAGAGCTCTGCGTGTCATATTAAGGCCCCTCGTAAATTTTCGTGACCGTAAAAACGTAATGTTAGAATTAGCCAGTAAATGAGTGTGTAGAATAATTCAATCGATGGTGAAGAGACTACAAATGCTTTACGATTGGTTGAATTATTCTGTACATTTATTTATTGGTTAAGGTCCATCTTACAATGAGTTATAGTTGTAAAGATGTAAGCAAATGTCGCCCAACCGCAGTTAAGCATTCTTATTATACAAATTATTGTCCCAGATCTAACGCACCACCTACTAATGGCAGGTTTTTTAAGTCATTCAAAGACGAAAAATACAAAAATGCTGCGGCTACAATAGTTTTTAAGCGCGTTTTAGAACAACAGTTTTAGAGCGCGCGAATTTTTAACAACCAGATTGGCTGTCTTTAAGCGCTTCCCATTTAAAAACTATTGTAGCCTTAACATTTTGGTATTAGGATTTTCGTTTCTAAATGACTTCAAGAATCTGCCATTAGCAGACGGTGCGTTAGGTCTGGGACACCCCGTATTATAAGAATACTTGATTGGTTGATTTGCTTACGACCTTACGACTACGACCCATTGTAAAATATAGGCCTAACTCTTACGTCTTACAGAAATTTGAAAGCCCTGAAGATCATTTTATGTGAGAAAGTTTTAGTCATAATTGTGAGGCCACAAAGAAATCACAATCAAGCATTCGTACAGTACAATGCTGTTTGATTGTGATTGGTCAATTTGCTTATGGCTTTACGACTAAAGTAATATTTTCTTATGTGCAATGACCTTTATCCTCGAAACGCAATTGCGAAATCAAGAAGGTACAATCATTTTCTGCGAATATCAGTCCGTGATGATTAACTTCCCTGATCAGCAACTACCAAAAGTACCAAGACAAAGATTGTTAATCGAGAAAAGTGTTTCGCATGATTTGCTCGTTTTAAAGGATTCTTCTCGTGACCATGTTGGAATCGTGACGACAGAGACGGAAAATGACGGACTGAATAAACAATCGTAAAATAAATGTGATTATTAATTGTCAAGAGAAGAGGATAGTTTTCAATTAATTTTATAAATGTGCTAAAGTAATCTAAAGCGTTTTTCATCCAAATATCTTTATTTAAAAATAGCACGCAAGGATCTTCAATCTGTCATTTCTTTATCATGTCAATATCATGATTTCAACATAGTCATTATAAGTATTTTATTATTAAGAGCTTGATAAAATTCAATGTGATGTAGGAAGGAAACTGTCGTTTTATTGCGACGTTTATGGGCAACGTTGTTTGTCTAAAGATATTTCAAGTAAACACGTGTCGCATTTTAAATTGCGAATTAAATATAAATTGCCTCTTGGTATTTTCGAATTGAAATGCGCGGCGTACTTAATACATAAATTATGTGAGCGACAGAGGTAAAAGAACCTCGCAACGTGTACTAATAACATATACATATATTATGTACATATGTATATACATACATATATATACGAGAATTACATATTCAAAGTGCCTAGAATCGTGTAGCTGACGTCGAAATTTGATAATTAGCCGTTAATTCGCATCGCGCGGTAACATACAGTAAAAAATTTTGTGTTAAATTTAACACATTTTACATGCCCCAATTAATCCACTCAAATTTTTGTCTTAATTTAACATAAAGCAAATGTGTTAAAAAGTAACAAAAATAATACGTAAAAAAAATAACGCAAAAATTTAACATTTGGACGCCATCAGAAATCAAAGTTTATGTTAAATTGACATATGTAATGTTAAATGTAACTATGATAAATGTAAGATAAAGGATAAATGTAAGATAAAATGTTATTTTAACATTTGAGAGAAACATCTATTTTTGATTTTGATCTTTTTATGATGAATAACATAAGAGTTATGTTGATATATGAATAACATAAGTCACTTTAACACACAGCAACTGTTATAAAAAGGAAAGTAACACAATTTATCTGTTCACTTTAGCGTATAAAAAAATGTCACCAAGAATTCATACACTTACATATAAATGAGTGTTATTTTAACTCTTAAAAAAGGTTAATATTAATTTAACATAGAAAAGTTTAAGTAACACAACGACGATATGTTAAATTAACACACACGACCGTGTTAAAAATTTAACACAAAACTTTCTACACAGGAGAATTTTAACACAAATACAAAATGTTTTTTACTGTGCAGTGCGAACTTACCGTCGTACACTGTTAAACTCGTAGTGTCAAATTATACTCAATTTGAGTCATTTTTAACTATTCCATAGGTCGCCACTGCTCCTATTCAATATTTCACATTAATTTTGTCTAAAAGGAAGGTAAAATTTTGACTAACATGGAAGTTAAATTAGATAAATTTACATGTCGCTAATTCTATCTCATTGTTTTAGTCAAATTAATCGAATATTGAGTAGGAGCAGTGGCATAGGAGTTTACAGTGTATAGGCCGCTTTTTGATCATTTGTACAACGCTGTAGGCACGAGATGAATCGGCTCCGAATCCGATTTAATTAATCGCAAAATAAGGTAAATGTCCCAGGTAATTGAATGTGCCCGGTAATTGAAAAATCAATAATACATTTGTATTTATTAAGATTTTGTCAATAATAGCCAAAAGATAGCAAACTAAAATTTAAAAGTGAAGTGTTTTGTATAAAAATGAGTAATTAAAACATATAATTTAATTGAAAGTTATTGTGAAAAAATTATCTATTACGAGTATCGTAAGATTAATCATACTTTCATTTACTTCTTATTATTTTTAGTAAGACATAGTGTCTATGTTTTCGAAGTTTTTTCTAATATTACTCCGTATTTATCTAAACATATTGTGTATTATTATAATTGTGAAGAACCAAAATTAATTTTAAAAAGGGCCTGCTTCACTTTTTCAGTTCAGTTACTGGTACAATTGATATAATATAATATTTCGTTAAAATTTCACTTTTAAGTGTTCTTTCTTAAATTTAAATGATAGTAGTTTTTAATTATCGACAAAACAATGTTTTATGACATTTTAGGTGAATATTAATTCCTATTGCAATGTCATTAACTTAATTAATAGTAACACAGAACTGGTATACCTTCTTATTAGTTCAATCATTGGGACATTTACTACATCCGATCGGAAGATACTGCGCGGCAAATCGACCGCCATAATCGCGGACGTCGCATTCCACGAACGTTTTCATCTTCGACCTGAGAATCGTACGTCGCTCGCGTTGTAACGCGAGATATCCCACAAATTGCGAACATTTATCGTACATATGTACACACATATACATATGTTTATCACTGAAAACATCCGGAGTGTCTGAAATGTAACTGCGGCGGGTGATGCGTGAAGTTGGTGCTGCGCGACTCTCCGCGTATATTCCCCTCCGCAGTTTGTGCCTCGATGACATTACGGATATCAAGTGACGCTTCGTAGCTTATTCTACTCTCGCTTCGCGCAATTATTCTTTTCTCGCACGTGTTATTCTTCCGCCGCTGTAATGCGCGCGTCGCGTCGAGAGTGTCGCGCGATCGCAGTCTACGATCTTCACCTCTTCACTTTCGCGAGTGAGTGTGACGAACAAGTGCGATGAAGAACTCTGAGGAAAGGAAGAGGCCCCCGAGCGACGGCGGAACTACCATGATGTGAATAATTTGTTATTTGCAAAATTGAGAACATAATTTCACTTGCGAAACTGACCGCCTGTCCTCGTTTATTTGCATTATTTATTCGTGTGATTCAAGTGACAATGTTGGAGAAGAAATCTTTTACCTCTACGAAACTTTAGACTTTCTCTTGATAAATTATATATTAAATATCTGCGTAAGAGAGACGGGTAAAAATTTAGGCGTGGAGTTGTGCTGGAGTTATATTTTGAAATTTGACCTTTTGAATTTCGGTGTTATAACTTCGGTTTTACGTTCGTATTTTACAGGTCAACTCGCAGCTTCACTGTTGCGCATCGTACTGTGGTGAGTGTCAAATTATATTAATATATTTTTGGCCAATCGATCGTTTATAATTTAGGTATTATCATGATCTCGATATTTTCAATCCCTAATTAAAGCTTGGAAATACATTATTAAAGTATTGCATATTCCAATATTTACGAAACCATCTGTGCAATGCAATATTGTGATTATCAGAAATAAAATCAAACTGTCTTCTTTAATAAGGGCTACAAATAGGTAGGTTTTTTTATTCAAATTTATAAAAAGAAACAAATAATTATATTTATTTCAATATAACCCAGGTAGAACAGAATTATATTTATTTCAATATAATCCAGATAGAACAGAAAATCACGATAATGCCAAAATAACGTCCAAATGATAAGAAAATGATCGATAGACGAATTTTTGTAGTCATTATTTTCGTCATTTTGACATCATCATGCTTTTCTATTCCATCTGTGAATTAAAATTATTTTATATATAAATTATAATATATATATTATATTATAAAATTATTTATATTAATATATATTATAGGTATATGTGATCTAAAATTATTTTCTAAAAATAGCTCGACACTTTTGAAGATTAGAAATTCTAAAATCTACGCAAAAACAAAAGGACAGGACAACAATTAATACACAAAATGATTACGGAAAGTAAAATTAAATAAAGTTCGGCGATAAAACAATTTGTTTTGACTGTTGTAGATAAAATTTTTCGCTTCTTCAGAGTTCGCTATTGAACTCACCAGCGCAGTCGTTAAGGACATATCTTATAGCCGGTTTATTTAAAGATTATCACGATTAAAGATTCGATCAAACTTGTCCCATTGGAAAAAGTTTGGCGTTGCTTTTTAAATAAATATATTTCGTCGATTATATTCATTCGGGGGATCGCGCGATACGCGCGATAGTTATCACCTAATGGAATAATGGATCTTTATGCGTCCATCGCGTTTATCTCGAAAATTAGAATAGCAACCCCCGTGTATCCGGATCGGAGATCAACTGGCACGCTCATACATGTAGAGGCAACAACAGCAGCGGGGGTGTATATCGTTTTACTCTACATGCCTGGGCTACATAATATAGCGATTCAACAATGCCCGGCGTAACATGCTCACGCATAAATTCATCGAACTCGCTTGGCAATATTAATATTGTTACCCGTTTGCGAAATACGGAGTGGTAACGGCTGATATTCTCTGCGCCTATATCCCTACATACCTATATATATATCTATATATGTATATATCGTTCTCTCGTCGCTTCGGCAACCTCATCGCATCCGCGGTCGCAGCGGCACAATTCTCGCTCTATATTTCTCTACCCCGCCAGGAGTGCGTCGCAATTTATTGGACGGAGCGCGCTGTCCGTATTTTCCGCCGGTAAAATCTAATTGGAAAACCATTGCGTGCACGAGAACGCCCAGTTGGTTCAACTCCGCGCCGCCCGGAAATCGTGCGGCCGCATAAAGAATTTACCTATTCCTTTCACTCTCCATTTCCATTCGGCCCTCAAAACATTAATTTTACGATACAGTTACGTTCAAGCGCGCCGCAACTACGTGCTCTCTAAAAGTAAATCAGTGAAACTCACTGTCAATCAGCGATTATACACTGATTGTCGGTGTTAAGTGTACCGCTGAATTTTTCACAAGGCGACTGAATTTTTCACAGTGACGACATACGGAGTACTTAAAAATTGACTCAAATTGAGTATAATTTGACACTACGAATTTAACAGTGTACGATGAGTTATGCAAGATGCACTCTCTAAAAGTAAATCAGTAAAACTCACTGTCAATCAGCAATTATACACTGATTGTCAGTGTTAAGTATACCGCTGAAAAATTCATTCGATTGACAGTGAGTTTCACTGATTTACTTTTAGAGAGTGCTTCTTGCATAACTCATCGTACACTGTTAAATTCGTAGTGTCAAATTATGCTCAATTTGAGTCATTTTTAAGTACTCTACATGTCGCCACTGCTCCTACTCGATATTTCATTAATTTTGACAGAAAGAAACTCAGATAGAACAAACAAAAGAATTATAATGACGTCGTACTGACATCAAAATAACGCGAAAATAATGATGAAATGATACAATTATGACATTTTGGAGTTATTTTGATGTCATTTTGACATCTTTGTGACTTCTTCTTCCACCTGGGAAGGTAAAATTTTGACTAAAATTAGATAAATTAACAACTCATTGAGTAAAGCTTAATATTATCTCATTGTTTTAGTCAAATTAACCGAATGAGTAGCAGCAGTGGCAACCAATGGGAGTTTACAGCGTATCACGTAATACTGCAGTCTGTTTTTTCTGAGAACATATTTATTTTCTTTCCATCAAAACTACATAATCAACTTTAAAAAATACCTTATAACGAAAAGTCCAAAAAAATTCATTATTCGTGTTTTTATAAGTTGAAAAATAAATAAGACCGTTGCGTGCTTCCGTTTTTGTCCGATATTTCGTCGAAACGGGGGGGAAAAAAAAGAGTATTACCCAATTTAAAACTGGGAATACTTTGAGAGACTGCGTAAATGCTTAACTTGTGCTCTAATTCGGATTGAATAAAGCTGTTAGCCTGTGCTTTAGTTCAGCTTGGATAAAGCTTTTAACAGCTTTTTTAACTCACTCCGAAAACGTTGATTTTGCAGTGACTATTCTTTCTTCTCTCGCAACGACACGTATACACACACGTGTACGTGCGTAGCTCGAAATATCGCGCGGCTTGGATTGGACTCCTCTGTTCCCACTTCTTTTTCTGTCGATGCGACCGGCACGTAATCGACCGCGCGCGCCATGCAGGTCTGCCTTCCCTCACCCGATCGTAATAAATTCCAAAAAGTCGTCTTTGAAACATTCTATTAACAAGTATGGAAACGCAAAAAGAAAATTTCTTTCGCAAAAGGATCTCATTAAGAGAAAATTCCAGCAGCGAACTCGCGCAAGATTTTCATTGAAAAAAAAAAAAAAAAACAGAAACTATTGGATTCCGTTCAAAATGACAAAGGGAGCTTTTTGTACAAACGGTAATGAAAAGTAGATTACCAAACTTTGCCGCGGCAAACGACGTTGGCCGGCGGGAAATAATATCTTTTGCATTAATAAGCGGGATAAAGAGAGCATTTAGGCGCCGGAACACGTAACCGAGCCGTTTTCCAAAATAATATTCAAATTCATCATATTTGATTTATCGTAGCGGCTTTACATGCATCCGCGCATCGATATTGTCACGCCCAGAAGGCGATGATAATGGCTGATTGACGTTTTATGCCTGTTAGGCAAAATATGAATTATTATCTTCGCTTGTACACAATTCTCATTTCTCATCAAATTGATGTGCGGAAGAAAAAATCGTACGGGTTCAATAGCGCGAGAGATTTTGAGACAGTTCGATTACTTGAGCGGTTCAATAAATAGAGAAAGGAATCTCGGGTATGTAACGGCGGATCACGGGTAAGTCGTGATAAAATTCCAGATTAAAGGCGTCGCCATAAATAGGGAAATTCTTTATCTCGTAATGTACGATCGCTATCTGTTAAAGATAGACTGGACATCATGCGCGGTGCTGTCGTACGTTTATGTTGCCAGGGTGCTTTGCGTTAGCTGCTTAGCGATCGCACGTACTTGGCGCGACATACGTTGTACGTACTCTATCGCGTATTTATTAAGCGTAAAATAGATGACTGTTATAATTCCTGTCGCCGAATGAATAACGGCGTCGCCTGGATTGTATTCGCGTACGTGATAATTTAGTTTAATTGTACTTCGCGTCATACTTCTTTGATGCAACGCCGTAATATATTACGTTTTCTTTTTATTCAGCCTTGTCAAATTAATTTCTGCAACGGAATGTCGCGATGTACGTCGCGACAAAGTATCATATATAAACGTTTTTACGTTAAAAATATAGTTTCCTGTACGTAAAACGTGAGCTTTGGAAGTGTATTTGCTCGTAACATCTAAGTAAATGTATTTTACATTTGCGTGACGCGATAGAAAAGGTACATAGAGAGGGGATACTGTGCGTTTTCTTCTGGAATAAATCGTCGCGCTAACGGATTTCAAATATTGAATGACATTAAAGCATGTTACAGGAAAACGAATGGTACCACCGTTCGCCAATATCCCACCGGAGAGATATTATTTATGCTTATTTTATTATGTATCAAAATATCAGGTTGTGTATTTTGACAGAGTTTGTATAAATAAATAGTACAATTTTTATAGAATACGTTTTAAGTTATAATGAATGGAAATAATAATATTTTAGAAAAAAAAACTCACGCGTACATGATCGAACGAGAGATAGTGAAAAATTTTAATGATCGCACGACGCTTATTTTAATTGGCGGGTTTATATATTTTTATAGACCTTTAAATTTTTCTGCCGTGCAACAGCTATTTCTTCTTCATACATGCCAGATATGCGCTGCGAATATTCGTTTGCATATACAGCACGCAATCTGCCTTGCGTTTTGCACATGTTATGACGTGAATGCTATTTCATTCTATCGATATTGACTGCAAGGAGATTGTCGTTTTACCAAATATACTAAAATGATATTTCTAAGTTAAAAACATAACGATAATAGGAATAATATCATAAATATTTTATATAAATTATGTTTGTTGTATAGAGTATCCGTGATGTTGTATCAAAATTAAAAGACGTACATTTTTTGTCTGGACTCGATTTTTTCCAAAGTAAAAATATAAAGATATTGACATTTTGTTGTTTCTGTGTTATAAAAGATCGAAAATATACGTAAATACATATATATATATATATATATATAAAACTTTATATTTTTTAAACTGAGAGAATAAGAAATACTTCATATATTCTCTCATTTAAAAAAAATATAGTTATAAGTACAATTAAAA